>CAEGAF010002865.1:0-25655 GCA_903067075.1 Micropoecilia bifurca
GTGTTTATTTTTGAGTTTTCTGTGGAGTCCTGTTCCCTGTGAGTCCTGTCTCTGCGTCTTCCCCGTTGATTGTTCCCGGCTGTGTCTAGTCTCTTGATTACCCTCCCTGTGTATTTAAGTCCACCTGTTGTCCTTGTCGGTGTCGGATCCTCTTCAAACTTACCTGTCTGTTTCCCAGTGCCTCCGGGTTTTTCCTCATTAAATATCATTTTTACCATGACCTCCGAGGCTCAACGGCGTCCTACTTCACCTCTACCAAACACCATCATGACAGTTTTGAGACCATTTTCAAGCAATATGAGGGTAATGATGTAGTAAATCAAAAACACATTCTCAAAGACCAATAAAATTTACATTGTAATGAACATTTAAAACTGAAGACATTTTAATTATTCAAAATGAACAAAACAAAAAATACAACAAATATCAATTCTTGTCCTTCAAAAAAGATAGTTATAATTGGTCTCAATTATAATTGATTTTATTTAATATACAATTAACTGATGGTTTATTGCAACAGGTCTGTAATAACGTTGCAAATGCTTTATTTTTTAGCTCTACTCACGTCAAAACATGACATAATTTTCTCCTTCTTGTAATACCAATCTATGACCACAAGAGGGGGGTGTCGTGCCACTCCCACTTTGCTAGTAAAACGTTTTGACACAGTAAAACCTGCGATGAGATAAAAACAGCAATTCATTCTAGGTCTACAGATTATCATATCTACTGTAACACAACTATGGTTTAAACTAATCATTTTTCTTTTAACCAGACACTGCATTTTTCTTTTTTTTAAACTTTTGTTAAAGTAGTTGTGATTAACATTGCTAAAAAAAGTCCTTCCTTCTTATGTTGTCCAACTCTAAGAAAATATGTGAAATTTAGTTGCATTTTGATGTCATTTTGTTGGCAGCAGTAGCTTTTCTCACTTCACACTTTACATTATCATCCATCTGGCCTCATCATTCAGCAATGATATCAGTGAATGAGAGGAGTAACCATAGTGGGTTTTCTTCCTTTAGATCTACAATGTTGTTCAACTGAGTGTACAGATGTTGCAGCTATATAACAGCGAATCTTTTAGGCGTCAAAAGAGATGGATCAATATTTGTGTCCATCTTTCTCAACAATAGGGTTTTGTTTCACACCAATTCTTCAAGTTTACCTAAAACCAGGATGTAAGTCAGAAATAAGATCTTTCTGATGACATTTTTAAACAATAGTTGCAGTGTCTACACCAGACAGCCAGTCTGCCGTCAAGAGCTTAAAAAAGCATCATTCAAAAATATCACAACAGTGACCTTCAATGGTTATAGTCATGACTGGCAAACGTCTGTAAAAAAAACCTGAAATTTGATCATCAATTTCCTGTATCTTTTTTTTGTAGGACATGGAGATAAAGCCAAACAAACTGAGAACTTTGTATTGACGTCCAGGAATATTAGTAACTGCATTTATGCCTAACCCAGACATTTTCCTTAAATAACTCCATTGTAAACTCACAGACAATGATACTACTAATTATGTAATAACTTTTACAGTGTTTTTCCTCACTTTTGTTCTGTATTCAATAATGATTATATTAACTTTCACAAATGCCACCGTATGCCTTCTGATTTTAGTGTGACATGCTACGCTAGCTTGAGGAGAAGAGCAGCTGATGAATTTGACAACTAGCTAATCAGAAAGAGAAGCACAGCAAGCAAAAAAATAAAAAATACATTTGAATTCATTATTTTAAACTTATGTTTTATAATAATGATTGAATAGTTGATTACATTTTACAATAAAAAATGATTAAAATTTTCTGGTTAAAAATGTTACATTTTTTGATCTTTTATTCTTTTGCATCTTCAGAGCAGGTTAGAATGAACAGATTCATGTCTGTTGCTACGTGAGTCTTTCTTTACCTAAACTCATTATCATATGCATGTGTTGTATTAGTTTTTCTCAGTATTTCTCATTTACCTTCATTCAATCATAGAAGTTCTCTCTCTTACAAACCAAAGCACGTGGAGTCAGAGTGGCAGCTATTAAGAATGTGAGGAATATTGAAAGACACAAAACATTTTCTAATTAGTAGGGGAAAAAAATCAAGACATTTCCTTGTGTTTTTTACAGATAAAAAGATAACGTGGGACTTTCCTTCAGGGGAACTTTTCCACTTAAAAGGAGGAGCCTGTTGAAAGTTGTGTCTATTTCTTTTGCAGGAACCACACAGTCAGCAGCGGCGATGAAAATGGCCATCAAGGTGGTTTTTCTTGCTGTTTTGTTCAGACTTGCAAATTCTCAACTTCCGTATATTCGGACTTGCGACCCGGTGCCAAAAGTAACGACACAGACGCCAACAGTGTGCTCCAATTATGAGAATATTAAATACATCTATGAAGGACAGGAGAGCCTCAAAAAAACTGTTTCGCAGCTGAAAATGTCGGTGGAAAGCAACAACGTCATTCTTATGAGATTGGAAAGGACTCTAAACAACAGCCTGGCAGAGCAGACCAGAGCTACCGAAAGTCAAAGTTCTGCCATTCAGAGTCTAAGGAGTGATGTCAAAAAACTGGAGAAACACCAAGAAAGAGTCAGAGGAAACTTCAGTGAAATCGAGCAGAGACTGGATATAACCGAGAAGAAGCTAATCGAAAAACAGGCCGAGCTTAAAAGTCTGGAGACAAAAACTGAAGTTGCTTTTGAGAACATGAACACGCTGCTGAACGCATACAAGGATGAACTGTCCCACCTCAACTCAAAGTCCCACGACCTTGAGGTACAACTGGAAGGTCAGCTGAATGTCACCAAAGTGAACCTTAAAGAAAAACTAGATGCGATTGAGAAAAATACTGAAGGTAATTTCAAACTTAATATTCTTTGAAATTGATGAAAATATTCATAGTTCAAATTCTTTAACTTACTTAACCTGTATTTCAAGCTTTTAGCACCAAACTACACAACCAGAAAACTGAACTAGACCATGAAATCACAAGCAGGTTCAACAAAGCCATTCACGAGCTGGAAACACAAAACGCCACAATGAACCATCTGATTGGTCAAACTGCAGGTATGTGTTGTAATTCTGATAGATGATCTAGAGTCTAAAATGCCAGTAAATGTAGTCAGAGTAATCCTGAGTTTAACTAGTTAGCCTGTTTATCCATTAAAGCCAGGCTTGACCATCTAGAGATGGAAACCGAAGATTCATTCAACGACACTAAAGGCTTACTGGAAACGTACAAGAATGAACTTTCCCTCCTGAATCTAACGACTCGGGGTCTAAAAGTCGACCTTGAAGACCGACTGGATGCCACCAAGACTGACCTTGCAGAGAAACTACAAAGAATTGAGGAAAACACTGAAGGTAGTTCTGCAATAACACGATCAAATGACCAATATGGCATAAACCAGATTATTAAAATATTTATTTTTTGGTGTCAAGTTGTTGTTAACTTAGTGTTTAACGTGCCAGTAAAGGAACTGAATGTAATTTAATATTTTATGTTGACTTTTGAACTGTTTTTTTTACATCAAAGTCAAGATTATAACATTAGAGTTGTAAACTGAAGCTTCGTCCAACATCAGTAAAACTCTGCTGAACTCGTACAAGAATCAGATTTCCATCCTAAACTCAACAACTCAGGACCTCAGAGTCCATCTAGAATCATAACTGAACGTCACCAAAACGGACCTGGAAAACCAACTGCAAGTGATTCAGTTACGAAGTGAAGGTAAGTTTGACATTTCAACAACATTTTTCTGTTCTGTTGTAAATAACTTAAAGGGCTAAGGTGCGAAAATATTAAAGTGAGTCTCAAAGGTTTTGGCTGACATTACAGCCTCCAGATGTTATAGGGTCTCAGATAATTTACATATATTCTTACAGATTTGACCAGATCCTCGAACAACCACAAAATTGAAATTGGCATCCTGAAGAATGAAGTTGATAAACTGGAGAAGCACCAAGAAAGATTTGGGGGAAACTTCAGTGACATTGAGGAGAGACTGGATGTAACTGAGAGGCAGCTGGTGGAAAAAAAAGCCAAGCTTGAGAATCTGGAGATGAAAACTGAAGCTGCCTTCAACAACACCAACAAATGTCTGAGCTCCTACAAGAAGGAACTTTCCCACCTAAAGTCAACGGCCCAGGACCTCGAGGTCAAAGTTCAAGACCGGCTGAACGTCACAAAGATGGACCTTGAAAATAAACTGGAGGCGGTTCAGAAAAACCACTGAAGGTAGTTTCACACTCAATACCCTTCAACATTGATGAAAAATACTCGTAATACAAACCAACTAACTTACTTAACCTGTATTTCAAGAATTTAGCACCAAACTACACAACCAGAAAACTGAACTGGACAACAAAATCACAAGCAGATTCAACAAAGCCATTCATGAGCTGGATACACAAAACGTCACAATGAACCATCTGATTGGTCAAACTGCAGGTGAGTGTTGATATGAGTTGGTATTATGAAGATTGTATTGACACACGATAACTGATATTAGCCTAATGTCAATAAATATAGTCAAAGTAAACAGGAATAGGGTTTGACTTGTTGACATGTTTTTGGACAAAAAAGCCAAACTTGAGAATCTGGAGATACAAACTGAAGCTGCGTTCAACAACACCAACAAACTTCTGAACTCCTATAAGAAGGAACTTTATCACCTAAAGTCAACGACTCAGGACCTCGAGGTCAAAGTTGAACATGGGCTGAACGTCACCAAGATGGATTTTGAAGATAAACTGGAGGCGGTTCAGAAAAATAACGAAGGTGAATTAAAATAAATAAAAACCCACACTGCTTTATCCATGAAGTAGCATTTGCATGTTTTCCATACAGGCCTTACACCCTGTATGACCTTTGAACCTTTCTCTAATTGTTCTCCAGTCTTCAATACAAAACTAAGCCATGAAAAATCTGCACTTGGCTCCAACATTGAAAGTTTGAACAAAGAGCTGAAGATGCAAAATCTCACAGTGAACCATCTCCTGAATCAGGCTGCAGGTATGTGTAAATATGATTCAATATTTCATTAGGTTTATTGAATACATCATAGTTCCTGTATAATCATTCCAATTTGAGATTAATGTTTTTTTTGGGTTGTTTTTTTTTACACAAACTGAATTTTCCTCCAATTCTCAACGCTAAATTTTGAAGTCAAAATTTGTCCACTTTTGCAAGACTTTATAGTTAAGAACTTAAAACTAACCATTGTGTTTTCTTTACCTTCTCTAGTACAGAAAAACGTTGCCTTTTCATCAACCATCATTCAGTCAGCTGATTCCTTCACTGGACCGAACTCTCCTGGTACCAGCAATGTCCTTAAATTTGATCGAGTCTTCACAAATTTTGGCAACGCCTACAACAAAAAGACAGGTATGACCCATCGTTTAGATCACTGATCTGCCACAATCAGTTGAAAATCAATATAATATTGACTAGATGATCTTGATTTATAGAGTCTACTTTGACAGCAGGAATCAATCGATAATAACTCCAGCATTAACAGCTCTATTCTCCTCTTCCTCAGGGATCTTCACGGCTCCGGTGAACGGGATTTATCACTTCAGCTTCATGACCTTCGGTTACGGCAGCCACACGTCGGGAGCCATCTTGGTGAAGAATGGAAGTTACCAAGTGAGCACCTGGGAGTTTACAGGGCTGGACGCCAGCGACACAACCAGCAACTCAGTCATACTGGAGATGAATACTGGAGACTGTGTCAACATCGTTTTGTGGCAAGGCAGTAAAATACACACTGGGGTTTTCAGTGGCTTCCTCATCTTCCCATTGGTCTAAAATAAAACTAATCACACATTTGTTGACTCTGTCACTATGTTGTGATAGTACAGTATGTATGAGGCAGATAATCTGTAAATAAAAGAAAATGAAGATCCATTCCTGTCAAAATGTATATTTTTCACAAAATAAATTGGTGTTTGATTCTTTGTTAACTTTGCCTCATTTGTAATAAATCTTGTAATTAAGTACATATATTAGCCACATATATGCACTACATAGAGAGAGGAGTTATATAAACTTCCTGTTACCAAGTCCTCTAAGGCCTTACTTCATTTTTTTAGTTGCTTATGTCAGACTGTACTTCTGAACATGAATGTAATTTGTTCCAAAACTAGGTTTATGTCTTAAAATCATATCTAAAGACATATTTTCAATTTTTATTGAAAATAATGGCGATTACAATAGATGTACCTGAACAGTTTCATCCAAACATAACTTCAAATTATTTTCAGCAAAACAGAATTTTAATCCTATATTTTAATATTTGTATTAGCATTAGATGACAAAAAAGTGCAGTGATATGGAACATAGTTTATCTGAACATCCACATATTTTACATTATGGAGACTGTACTTATGAAGTCATTAGAGACACTGATAACGTGATATTAACACAATAAAATCACAGGTGAACTAATGAACTGGTTGGTAAGTAAAAAAAAATACTTATAATAAAAGTAATGAGGAACTGTTCCAATAAATCCTAACATTAATAAAATTAATAGAGATAATTATTTAAGAAAAATAACTTTTGGAAACCCAATTTCAACCACAAAAATATAACGGTAAAGAAAGAATGAAAAAAGTTACAATAAAATAAATTAATCTAATGGATTATGAACCTCAGTTGGTTCTGGGTAGAACATGAGTTCATTCCTAAATGTCATTCCTGGATCCTTCAGAGGTTTATATTTTGCAAAAAAATAATAAAATGAAACAAATCTTTAACTTTTGCAACCTAATCCAAAGTTTTTCCTCATGTTGCAAAAAAATATTTAAAAAAACAAACACAAGAGGTTTTTCACAGATGGAGTTTATTTATAGATTTGTTATTTTGTATCTCTGATGAACATTTTCCTTTTTATGCTCTTTCCATCCTCATTCCAACCTCGTCTTCCTCATTCTTCATCATACAGCGACAGGGCACTGTTCTTGTTATGTTTTACTTTTCTTGTTCCAAACTATGACCTAAAAACATTTTTCATAATCTCAGTCCGTTTGCTTTTTACAGCTAAAACAGTAGTTAAAATCTACAGTTTTCTGACTGAATAAAATGGTGTTTCTTACCGGCTCAAGAATTAGTTGAATATAAATTGAGATGCAAAAACATGAAACACATGAAACACAATAATATAAATTTTGTAACTGGTCATACATTTAGCCAATTTTGAATTTTTGGTCTCAGTCTTGTGTTATTTATCATTGCATTATGTATCATGGCCACACATCTGCACTTTAGTCTCGTTATGGTTTAGTTGGGCGTCACACTGTTGACATTGAGCTGAACTGGCAGGAAGAGAAAGTCCTAAAAATACTGTTGATGTAAAATTTAACTATTCTCAGTCGTATTTTTCTCCAAAACAATGTTGGGGTGCCACTCGGAATGTGAGGATGTGAACTTTTGTGATTGTTTTTTAGTCAATCTAGTTCTTGTGTCGTCTTGTCTACCCTTTGATTGATCCCATCTGTGTCTGTATTTCGTTGTTGCGTCCTTGTCATAGTCAATGTATCTTCTACGTTCTGTTGTGAGTATTCCCAGTTGCTACCAGAGTCTGTGTTTCCTCGTCTCATGTCTCACCTGTGCTGCCTGGATTTCTGTACTCACCTGTAAACGTCATTAAAATGATGATATTCGCACAACCTGCTTCCTCCGTGTTCATTTATTTCCACATTGTTCATCCTAGAACATTAGAACTGGCCATGTCTGTTGCAAACATGTGTATTAATGTACAATTACAAACAAAGCAATTTTTTGGGTTACGCTTAAGCATAAATTTATATTTAGTCAGATGTTTTTGAGAAATAGTCTGTGTTTACTGGATTAATGTTAAGAAACAGAAACAAAAAACATAAGAATGTTTTTCCTGTTCTGTGAAATGTCTGTAGAAATAGTCTGAAAAGTGTATTCAGCCCCCCTCACTCTGATTCAGCTAAATAAAATCAAGTGCAATCACTTTTCGGCGAAGTGTGTATGGTAATATCAGTATAATTCCTGTTGTGTAAAGGCCTCATTAGAAAATATGAGTGAACGCATCAGGCAGGGAGGCAGCGAAGTGTCTCATGGTAAGTCTGGAGAAACTGTAAATGTCTACAGCTCAAGATGGACAATATGTAAGCAGGACATCTGTACTCAATAAATCAGGCTGTCATCAAAGAAAACTAGCAACAAAATGCTGAAAAAAGGCCTGGTTGTAATTTGTTTGGCTATCGAAAGTACAAAAGACATGTAGAAAGAGATGGGCTAGGTTGAAGACAAATACAAGCCCACTTCCCAGTTATGCAAATATGTTATCAAATATGTAATAAACAGTTATGTTCTGTTCATTAAAGCATTTAGCTTTAATAAGCAAAGTATTATTTGCTTATTAAATAATAATGCTGTCTGAATGTCTTTTCTACAAGTACAAAAGACATGTAGAAAGAGATGGGCTAGGTTGAAGACAAATACAGGTCCACTTTCCAGTTATGCACTATTGTGTTTTGTTCTGTTTATTAAAGCATGAATACTTTGCAAGTCCAAATGACAGATTGGATTTCTGTAATGGTTTATGATTATGACCATGTGGTCAGTGTCTGAATTGCTGGGGCAAGTGGAGAAGACAGGCCTTAATGTCAGTAACAGCCCCTGGCAGTTTGCCCATTGTCTCCCACCGCTGGAGGCCGGGGTCAAACCGATGGACCAGTCCAGACTCGCTGTAATCATCCTGGCAGTATCCTCCGAGAACGTAGAGCTTCTCCTCTAGGACAGCTGAGGCAGAACCAACATGGGGCACAGGCAGCGAGGAAAAATCAGTCCAAGAGTCTGTCACTGGGTCATACATCTCACAGGTTAGCTGATTGGTGTAGAATTTCCTCGGGTTACACACCCCACCGGCAACGTAAAGACGTCCTCTCAACGCTTCCATACAGTGTTGGGCTCGATCATAGGACATGTCCGCCAGGGAGACGCTTCCTCTCTCCGGGTGATATAGGAACATGGAGACCAGGCACACATATTTACAGTTAAAACCTCCAGAGATGAAAATGTCTCCATTTAGGGCAGAGACTCCATAGCCACTGAGGGCCTGGGCCAGAGGATGAACCAAGCTAGGAAAAAGAAAAGAACAATTAATCAGTTAATGATGACATGAACATCTAAAATCATGTATAAAACTATTTTCAGTTAAACTTAATTTTGCTAGTATCCCTCTATTTCTCATGAAAATTATATAACTAGACATAGTGCAAAGGAAAATGATTCCTGACTTGATTGCTTTGCCAGCTAAGAGCGAGTCAAGCGACATTGCTCCAAGGTATTTCAGCTTCCCAGGCCACAACTTCTTTAAAATATTTAAGATGCACCATGAAAAAAAATTCTATAAATAGGCAAATTTACCCCAAATGACTTGAAGTTATCTTCCACATAAAAATATGTATATATTTAACTGTGATTACTCACATTTCAATATTTTGTGAATATTTACTTAATCATACTTCAATATTCATTATTCTGTGAAAATGTAATTTCAATCACCTAAATAATCCCAAAGCTCAGCAGTCATTCTTCTAATCCCTATTATGGCTTTCTGAAAAATATGTTTCTATTTTAGAAGGTATACATATTTTAAACTACTTGTTTCTAGGTCAACATCTAAATTAAGGCTTTCTGCAAGTTTATACTGACAAAGCCGTGAACAAAGTTTAAGATCTAGGATCTGAGTATATCCTAAGACTGTGAAAAAATTCCCAAAATCAGCATTAAAAAAATCCTTACCTGAGCAATTCATGAATGTCTTCTCATTCAAATTCCATATTAATGGTGCATTCAATTGAAACTGAATTTAATAGAAACCTACTGAATAAATTTCCGCGTTATAGTCAGATGCTCTTGTCAGATGGCAAATGTTGCTATCTGACAAATGTTGCCATCTGGTGTCCAGTCACTGGCATTGCATATTCATATGTTAGGAACTTGTGAACTTCTGAAGTTCACAAATCGTGAACTTCAGAAGTTCGCGATTTCTGTAAGTTGTCTGTAAGTTCATAAGTTTCTTATGAACTTACGATTAATAAAATCATAACACAATACAGTTTTACTGGAGCCTGCATTTTCTAACCAAATACAATCTCAATTATTAATTTTAAAAAAAGATGATATGGTTCGAGTATGTAAAAGTTCAACTTATTGGCACACTGGCAGAATTGGGCCTTTCTGTGGAAGAATTTGTCAATAGTCAATAGTTCTAGAGTTCTTCTCTAGAACTATTAATTTGCATATGCTCCAAAAACAAGTTACATTTAGAAATGGACATGTCACTGACCCAAACTCTGACTGCAAACCAGGAAAAGACCAGGCACACCTGCAATGACTTTAATGAAAGATGAGCAGGAAATTTAAAGACATAAACTTAAAATAAGTAAATGAGTAAATAATACATTCGAAATTAAAACATCCAACCACTGTTCCAATGATAGAAAAACTACACAGTAAAATCTCACTGAAGCTCTGAATGTTTTGATTTAGTTGATTTTTATTCAGTATTAACATTTAACAGATATTAGACAGGTTGGCCCATTAAAATACTTTGTTGAAAATGTCTGACTAAAACTACTGAAAAGTTTAAATATGTATAATAAGTTATAAGATCAGTAATGATGTTGAAAAAAATTCTAATAATACTTATTATTTATAAAGGTTTTCAAAGGTTTTGGGTCCTAAGTATGCCAGCCTTTTACAAATTATTTCAGTCAGGCCAGGTTTGGTCCCTCTTAGGGCTGCAACACTGTAAAAGCACATGAAGCTGGGCTTCACAGCATCATAATGGGATGGAGGTGAATAGGCAGTGTACCAAAGAGGCCAGTATGTTTCAGCTAGCATGCTTGTACCAGTTTATAATACAAAATTAGCCACATTGCAAATTTTAGCTAAAATAATAATTGTAGCATAGAGGTGTTAGAGGGATTCAGCTAGCCTATCTTGTTCTACAGATGACCTGCCCAACACCTAAAGCATTTAAGGAATTTACTACAGTTTTTTTTAATGTTGCATTAACACATTTAGTGTGTTGTGTTTAAAGTGATAGTAATCGCTCCTACGTACCACAGAATATCAAGCAAATAATGTACCCTTATAAAACTATTATGGCCCATCTTTGTCAGATATAACATCTTCTTAGCTAGACTTTAATCCAGTTTATATCTATTCTCTGTTTTAAACATTTAAAATGGTGTTCAGGAATTCTGTTGCAAAGGACAAATATATTACCTCCATGAGTTGCTATCTGGTTTATACATCTCAACGCTGTCTGTGTTGGTGTCAATCTCTTTGTCTCCACCAATGGCATAAAGGCGCTCTTCATGCACCACCAATGAGAAGTTACTTCTTGGCTCCTGCATGTCGGCCAACCTTTTCCAAGTGTTTGTCACGGGGTCATAGCTATATTATGTACAGTAAAAGAAATGATATGGATGGTGAGAACTTAAGTCTGAAAAATGGATATAAATGCTGTGGTTTGTTTCCTTACCTGTAGGCTGATGTCATTATGTTATCCTTGGCATAAAAGTAACATCCACCAGCTACAAACAACCTTCTGTCCATTACTGCTACACCATGTCTGAACTTTGGCTTGTCTGGAATCTCACCTAGTCTCCTCCACTCTATCTCCTTCACCAATCCTGTGCCATTGCGCAAAGAGTTCGCAAACCAGATATCCTGGCTTGGTATACGTTTACCCACATCTGGATCTAGCTGGTCTCCCCCGACCACACAAAGAACATCTTTAGGTCGCCTGATCCGGCAGTATTCATCAGACTTTGGGAGACTGAACCCAAATTCTTTGAGCGCGGATCCATAGAGTTCCACTTCTTTGTCTGCAAAGCATTCCATGCGTAGATTAATTGCTCTGACCTCCCTGAACTCGCGAAAAGTCA
Source organism: Micropoecilia bifurca (assembly GCA_903067075.1). NCBI lineage: Eukaryota > Metazoa > Chordata > Actinopteri > Cyprinodontiformes > Poeciliidae > Micropoecilia > Micropoecilia bifurca. Next base: position 11,936 of record CAEGAF010002865.1, read on the forward strand.
TGAGTGGGAAACGAACTCCGCTCATCAGTACAGCAGCATGGCCCAATCTCTCTTCGGGATCCGCCTGAATCCAGGAGATTACAGTACGAAATACAGTCAACTCTGAAGGCACACACAGGCCATCACAGCGAAGCAAGTCCAGGAGCTTTGATTCTGGAAGGTCTTGAAACTTTGCAGTTGCTGACACTTCCCTGAAGTTCCTCAGTATAAAGTCATTGGCTTCCTCGAGGAGTTCTGACAAGCTATATGCTTCAGCAAATGATTCCACGTCTAGACACGAGTTTATCTGCATTTCTTCTTGCATGAATCTAAGGCAAAGCGAGAAAGCAGATTGAAACTGAAGCTGCAGGGCAGTGCAGGTTATCTCAAAAACACAGTCCCAGCTGAGATGAAATGTCCCGCTGTAGGACCAACTGATTAGTGCCTCTAATTCACAAGCTGGTACAAAGGGAAGAGCGATACAAGCCTGGTGAGATTCCTTCATTCCACATGTGAACATTCCATGGAAATAGTCACTGCTTGCAGCCAGGATAATTCTATGAACTGAGTCAGACAGAAGTAAAGGTCAACTTTGACTGCTATCATAAAGTAGTCAGTACAATAAGCTAAGATCCTACTGACTTACCAAGGAAAGAAATGCCATCCAGTTCCAAAATTACATCACATCCAACTTTGTCTTCCAACAACCTTTCAATGGATCGCAGAGTATCCTTCAGATGTACTTCTGCAGAGATCCTATCTTGTTCTGTTTTTGGACATTGATCTTCCTTTGTCGCCTTTATGTTGTTGCAGAGATCCAGCAGTCGTGGTACCTCCAGCACTTTAGCTGTAGTTTTGATCTGAGTTAGTGTGTCTTTGTTTAAAATTGATACATCTCCATTGTAAGCAAACTCAATAACTGCCTGGAGCCCAATTTTGTCAACTTCATTACCCATATGTACTGACCATGTTGTGACTTTCCCTTGAGTATTGTAAGGCTGTCCCATGTTTTTGTCCTTAACCTTGTCTAGAATGAAGGCACTGACACCAGCCAGAATAAGGGAATGCACACTAAAGCTGCTGCCGTCCTCAGTAGTCAGAGTCAGGTCTGTAAGAATAGAGGAAACCTGCAGTTCTTTAAGAGTCATAAATATCTCTTTAGGAAAGGTTTTGCTTGAGAATGTGCAGGCATGATGTTCCATATCCTCCAATGCCTCATAACTGGTATGTGCACTGGCATCGTCTGTATTAGTTTGAGACTTTCTCACCTCAAATTCTTTAGTTTTATCTCCTTGACTAGGTAGGCCCATCCTGGAATCATTGTAAGCAACAATTCGCCTCAACTCACGGTTGTCTTGTTCTAACCCTTCTTCACCTTCTTCAATCACTCTTTTTCTTCTCTCCTTTTCTTCCCTCCATCGCTCTTCCCACTCCATTGGAAGGTAATGTCTCATAAACTCCATGTCAAAAGTATATAACTATAACTTTGCTGAAGGCATTCAGTAAAATCTCTTGATGAATATAAAACGTTCACCTCAAGAACAATTCTTTTCACACTCAGATCTGTATTCCACCTCTCTTCAGACGGAGATTTCTACTCCACATAAACAAGCAGCTTTATATAGCAACTAGGCCAGAGAGATTCAGTTTCAAGAAGTATTTTGGCTTGACTTACATTGTATTGGCTTTTAGTGTTTCTCTGATAAACTAAATATATTTGGACGGTCAAAACAGACTAAAGTAAAAGTTCAACATAATAGTTGAACCAAGAGACATAAAACATATTTCAATGATCAACCATCTGTACTTATTTGAAATTTTAGTAATAAGAATTTTTATGAAATAACTTTACAATGTTAAAGAAATGGAGCTAAAGTGGAAGTTCAAGCTGGAAGACTCCGCCCCCATTGTTCGCCCATCGACGTCATGCTCATCTCCGTCCTCAGTGCTGGACCTCACCCGACGCGTCCAATCAGCAATCAGGCTCTGCATATAGGATCCACACCCAAGCTGCCAGTCGCTTCCAAGCTGCCAGTCGCTTCCCAGCTGCGTTCAACCCACCACCTCCCCTTCTCCGCCTACAGCTTTGGCTCTAGGATGGCACCCTTTCCTGACCTCCACCACCAGTGTCGGACCCCGGGGGAGAATAGCCCTAATCGGTTATCGAGATGTTCATCAAGTTCACATCAAATCTCAGCTCAAATTAACTGCTGGGGTCCGAGCGCCAAACTACTGTTGTTCATTCTCGTCATTAAATCTTTTAATTGTTCCCCTTTTGTCCGTCTGAGTCTTTCCAGATTGAAATGCAATTCAACTCAACTCAAGAAATGTATTGCACATACATCTACATCTACAAGCATCATGTTGCCTTATCTTAGAGTGGTCACTACTGTGACCTGGTCATCTTAGAGGTGATTTGTGAACATGGAAATTTTAACTGTGAAAGAAGGCAGCCATATCAAGTCACAGAAATATCAGATTAATTATTTTCATCCAGCCATGAAATTTGTTTTTAATAGGAAATTAGACAGGCATCTCACAAAAATAACAAAATACTACAAAAAGAGAATGCATTTGGAAAGAAATAAGTATAGCAATATTTTTTATTTGAATTTGAAAATCAATGGAATATTAGAAATAATCTATGTACTTTTAAATATTCAAAACAAAAGTCTTTATTGCCACCGCAGCAGTTGAAACACTTCTTTCTAGTGTTAAGAATAAAGCCAAAACTTACATGTAAATGCCAACCAGTCTTCAATAAATTATGATATGATGTGTCTTTAATATAGCAAATAATAAAGACACAAATCCTTTGTTGGGTCTGATTGGGGCAGTTGGTGAGTAGAATGATCCTTGATATTACTGGTTTCTTTAAAATGTGGCTTAAAGCTGAGATGCTGATGTTTGGATATATAAAATATATATTCTCTCTGCTAATAAATCTATAGTTTGGTTTCTGTCAGTTCTAGAAACAAGAGAGAACAAAGCAAACTTCTCTTTATAATGGTCCATAATTAAATTTTACTTGATAGGAACCATAATTTAAAATTGAACAAACTTTGGCTCCTATATACTTTATGAAATATTCCATCCTAGTTGATGATTGCACTGAATATCGCCACATTCTATGGACAAATGGTACAATTTGTGCAGGAGAAAAATCTAGAAAAGCGGGTAGCTATTTTTCCTCGGTCTGTTAGCTTAATGTCGTGTGCAGACTCATTGCCATAGCAACCAATAAACAGCCCCTGGACCGCAGAGCAAAGATTACGTTCTAGTGCATCAAGAATTAACACTAAACAAACAAACAAACAAAAACACTAATACATTTACCACACAAAAACTGACGTCCAAACACCAAACAGAACATTCTGTCTGTTGCAGATTTATGTTTCTGAATTTCCATTTTGCAATCATTATGAAGTGATCGCCTGAACACTTGGTGGTTGATTAGTCATCTTAAACACCTGCACTCCTGATTATCTGTCAGAAAATGTATGTGGGTCGCCTTATTTTTGTGTTAATTGAACTGAAATACTCCGAACTGCACAGTGAGAGAACATGTTAAGGTGATAAAAGTTAAGCTATTATAACTAACCTACTCTCTTTCTTTATATATTTTTTTTCATCAAAGCTTTTTAATGACTTGTGAAATGTGGCCCCTATGGACCTTGTTATCTTGCTATTGTAGTGTTGAAAATATCTAAACTTTGCGTCCCTTTCTCAGATTCTTTGCTTGATTGTGCCATTTCCCCGATATTCTTGACTTGACAGCGCTTGTGGCGCGCAGTAGGTCACATGATGTCCAATCCACTAGATCACTGAGCGACTTGCCATTTACGTTTTATAAAGGAATTTTAAAGAGCTTTACCTGTCTGTTAAAGCTTTGGATACAGCATATATGTGAATTGGTGTCTTTGCCAAGTCACATAGAAGAAGGTACATAAAAAAAGGTGCATAAGTATTGTTGGGGACTGTCCCCCTTCATGTCAGAGTTGGTAGAGGCATGTCCACAACTGTCTTTCAGGAAGTTGTGCCTATGACTGACACAACTGAGCCTTTCTATGAGAGAATTTGCATGGTGAGCTTTTTCTCCAGAACTATTAATTTACATTATGTTAGAAACACAAGTTACATTTAAAGATGGGCCTGTCACTGAGCCAAACCCTGACTGCAAACCAGGAAAAGACCAGGCACAGCTGCAATGAAGGTAATGAAAGAAAACAAGGACATTTCAGGAAATAAACTTTAAAATAAATTAATGAGTAAATAATACATTCAAAATTAAAATAGCCAACCACTGTTCCAATGACTGAAAGTCTCACTGAAACTGAATTTATAAATGTTCTTAATGAAAAACAATTGGTCTCTGAGTTAGTGCTAAAATGTCATGTTTTGCAGCATCCTGAGCCTGTCAGTCTTCAAACAAAGCTAATTTTGTTGTCACTTGAACAGTTTTTCCTTCCGCCTACACAGTTTAGAAAACAACTTGTGGTTTTTGCTTCCTGGTCATGAACAAATTTAACATAACTTTATTTAAGAAGTTTGGGCAGTAGGAAGAGCACCATCCACAATCCTATGTTTGGATTATTCAAATTCTGACTTCAAAATTATATCAAATTCACACTGCAGAGCTCATCTGTGGACAGTTTTCAACAGGATATTCAGGAGAAATGTCCTATTTGAAGACAAGAGGAAGAAAAATAATTAGATGTAAGTTTATTTATGCGCTATTTTTTTCAGTTTTAACCAATTTAGTTTGATTTAAAATTACATGACTTTCCCACTAACAATTTTAGAATAAACTGTAGAATTAAATTGTACTTAATTTACTTTGACATAAAAATAAAGGGAATAGAAATAGAAGTCTATATCAAATCTATAAAACTCTAATATCACAAAAAACCATTAGAAAGTGGAGATGCACAAACTGTTTTTTGTTTTTTTTCAGTCTTCATTTCTGTGCTGTTCCATGATTGTTTCTCTGTCCAGTGGAGGGAGAGCTGCAGCTTTTCACTGTTTAAATGTTCTTCATCCAACAGAGAGGAAAATAATTCATCTGACAGCAAAGATGCAGTGGAGTCTGATTCTGCTCTTCCTGATGGGTAAGTTGATCTGAAACACAACTAGACTATGAGGAAATGTTAATGAAAACATCTCTAATTATATTTTATTACAAATTACAGGTCAGTATTGTTTCATTGACTCTCAGCTCTATGAGTTTCACTACATTAATGAGAATAAGACCTGGACTGAAGTGACTAACATGACGGACATGAAGAGACTCATCAACATCTCAGCTTGAGATATGAAGGAAGCTTGGATTGGTCTGTATGATCAAACATATGGTACCAGAACATGGTTCTGGTCTCTACTTGGAGTGGAGTTCAATGAAAGTGATACAAACTGGACATCAGGAGAACCAAAGAATGGAAAGAACTGTGGACATTTGCTTCGAAACATCAGATGGATATCTATTTTTTGTAGTTACCGTTCATATTTCCTTTGTTATAATGATAAGCTTAAAGTGCTTTTGAGATTTTATTCACACACACACATGCACACATATATATTTATATATTTCACATTAAATCAAAGTTCATATTAATAAAGAGAACTTGAGATAAACAACTTCTTAGCTTTAGAGAAGAAAAGGGAAAAACAAAAATGGTATTTATTTTTTTGTTTGAAAATAAGGTTCTTGTCAGGATCTTTGGTTGCTAAAAATAACTTTAACATTAGGGCCTTTTTTGTTAAAAAGAGTTCAACACTGTTCACTCCACAGAAAGTGATACATCCCATAAATATCACTTGATTAAAGAGGAGAAGTCCTGGCTGGAAGCTCAGAGTTACTGCAGAGAGAATCACACAGACCTGATCAGTGGAACGAAGCAGCTATAGGATGAAGAGGTGGAGAAATTGATTAACTCTGTAGACCTTATACAAGTATACATTGGTCTGTTCAGTGACACCTGGAGGTGGTCAGATGGAAGCAGTTTCTCTTTCAGACACTGGAATCTTCAGTTTCACAGTCAGATAATCAACAGTGGTCAATGTGCCATGACTGTGTTTGATGATGGAGGCAGATGGAAGCATGAGGACTGTGATGAAAGAAAACCCTTCATCTGTTATGATGGTGAGATATCATATTCTTAAAGGGAACGTGCCAACTTAAGTTCCAAGTAGGTGCTTGGATTAAAAATATTTTTGGCATGATTTCTTATTCTTATTGAATTGATCCTGATCAAAGAAAATAAAACCTGGGAGGACGCCTTGACCTACTGCAGAGAGAACTACCACGACCAGGTCACCATCACCAACATGGATCAACAGAGAGCTGTCCAGCAGGAAGCCCAGTTTGCATCAACTCCTTATGTCTGGATGGGTCTGCACTATGCCTACACTCTGGATCTATGTTATGTCATAACATAAGTCAAGCAACTGTTATGTCATAACACTTGTTACAATGCGACATACAACACAGGTTATTGTAACAGGTATTATGACACATGTAACACCTGTTATGACATAATTGTCATAACATATTATGTCATAACAGTCAAGCAACTGTTATGACACATCATAACACCTGTTATGGTGTAACAGGTGTTATGACATAACGTCTGTTATGTCATAGCAGACGTTATGGTCATCTGTTACAAGTCATAACAGATGACCTGTTATGTCATAGCAGTAAAGAAACTGTTAGGTCACGTCATAACACCTGTTATGACATAACATATGACTTGTTATGTCTCCTGTTACGACATAACACCTGTTATGACAAACAGGTGTTATGACATAAATGACTTGTAACGTAACCGGTGTTATGCAATCCCTGTTGCATGTGTCATAACACCTGTTACATTACAGCATGTGCTGTGGCATATGCAACACTTTTTATGACAGGCTATGACATAACGTAACCCATTATGTTATAACCTGACAGGTTATGGTTATCATAACCTGTTATGTCACATCATAACACCTGTTATGACATAACAGGTGACATAGCAAGTCATCTGTTGTGTCGTAACACTTGTAATAACCCCACAGTTGTTATGACATATCAAATGACTTGCAATGTCACAGGCGTTATAACATAACAAGCAACTGTTATGTCATATAATTTATGTTATAACAGATGACCTGTTATGTGATGTTAGAAGAAAAACCTTATTTAACTATTAAAAACAACTTGGCTCGGGTTTCTTCCTTGATCCCAGGTTCTTTCCGCGTCTCGAAGCCGCATGGGGAAATAGAGGCACACGTTGCGTGTTAACGTCATAGAAGTTAAGAATTTAATTCAATCAATAGAAAATATAACATAAGACAGGAAATTTAGAAACACAGAGACAGACATTGGTTACCTGAGACAACAAGACAGACAAAACATCAAGGACATGTCCTCGAGACAGAACAACCGAGATCAGCTATTATTTCAAGACAGATGCAAACTATGACCAAAAAAGCTCAAAGATCAGAAACCTCAGTGCACAAAAACACATAAATTTACCTGAGAAGAGGAAAAGACAAAAGATGGAAATGACAAACAGATAGCAAGAATGTTCTTGGAGATGTTGCAAAGAGCAAAATCTGATTTGTTACTCTGTGTGGAAAGTTTTATAATCTTTTCTTTAATTTATTCAAATAAGGTGTAACCTTGCTCATCCAACCAGGACTTGTCTCTGGCCCTTTCTCTAAAGCCATTTTGTCCTTATTGTCTAAGGAGAGCTTCTCCTGATCTCCTGCTGGTTTATGGCTTTCACACATTCATGTGAAAAGCTGGAACTTCCTAATGATTGTCTCCCAAACAGACAAAAGGCAATGGGCAGAGATCTTGGTCTCAGATCCTAGACTGCCTTAACTACAGGTAAAAATGAAGGTCAAAAGGCCAGAATAAGTTATACATTTTAAAACTATAATTAGGCTATTTCTATCAAGTCATGCTACACTTTAAAACTAGCTTATTTTAAATATATTTTCTTAACAGTCACCTGTTATGATATAACATGTTATGAATGGGTGTGCACAAGTTTGGAAATTACATCTCATTATTGAGGGGACCAAAAACAGAAAATTCTTAAGAGCATTTTTGGGGGGGATCGGCAAAGTTACAGCGAAATGTAATGTAAAAATGTGGTTTAAAAAAATGTTGTGTTCAAGCTGTAGGACCAAATATGAAGTAGCAATGCATATCAAATGTTTTTCTCAGTAAACAACCTGTTGAGATCCATAGAAATCAAAGTTAGATTTGAATGTTTAGATATGAGTTTGTTTCAGAGTCACAGATCTCGTCTCTGCTACATCTTTGCAAAACATTAAGGCTTTAACTAAAGTTTTAATGAGTGACTCCAATTGTTAAAATTCCACATAAATATTTATTTATTGAAGTCACTCTCAATATAAACTATGTGTTATTTAAATTACAAGTTGATTTAAACCATTTTTTAATTTGTTTTTTCCATTGATGACTGAGAACCTATAAACTTATGGAAATTGAATATCTGGGAAATATCATAACCTAAACATAATTCTATTATTATGTGGTTTTTAAAGGTGCTACATTTAAGATGGTGAGAAATAAAGGCATTCTTTATTTTATATTTTACGTCAGCTGCTCTGCAATAGCCCCTCTGCTTTTGGCTCCCATACAGAGCTGTTGGCTGGTGCCAACGCTCAGCCCCTCCCTCCGGTTTCTAACTCTTATCAAAGTAAGAGTTAGAGCTAAATTGAAATATTGGCTACCTTTGATAGAAAAGAGCCACGTCTATGAAAACAATGCAGCTTGTTTTGCTAATTTGATTTTCAATAGCAGTTTATAATTCAGCGAAAGTGAAAAATACAGTCTCATTTTTATTGTTAATGTATTTCACCCTAGTAAGTAGTGAAAACAAGGCCAGCTTTACGCTGGGGCAAAAGAGGGAAATGCCCATTCAAACGAATGTTTTGCCCCCTCAAATCAAACCTCACGCAAATAACGGAACATCTCAGCGCATAATGCTGAGCAGGTGATTTTCTCCTGTATCTATGAAGTTAAATTCAACTCCAAATGTATCTGCAGCCAACTAGAGTTCAAATTCAAATCTCTCTACTGCTATTAAACAGCCAATCAGCAATCAGTATGCAAATGAGCCTACAAGTAGCCTTAAAAGGTAGCGTTTTGCAAGATTCCACTCAGCAGCTCCCTGGTAGAGAGGGAAAAAAGAAAGTGCCTGCAAACAATAGCTACCATTGGCTTTTTAGAAACTGTGGAGTTTCTAAATCTTAAGCATAGGCTTAAAAAAAAGCGAGGGAGAGCGACAACTGTAACATGTAGATGTTGTGCTGCTGGATTTGTTTCCATTCAGATAAAATAAAGTGACTCAAACTAACCTTAAGGTTGATCATTGGTAGAGCAGGCGTTTAAATTAGCTAGTCAACCGTGGCTGTGTTCAGGTTGCTCATTTATAGTCACAAAATAAACCAGCCTAAAAACAGGAAACTGTTACAGACTGAATGTTCTTTTTTGTGTGCGAAATGTTTGCTTGTATTTGGTGTTGAATCCTGAACACAATCTCTGCTCCTTCAGTAGATTTGTGTCACTCGGATGTTATGGCAACGGATCAGCGTTTCTTAAAGCAGACACAGAGTGAGAAAAAATAAGAACAAGATTGGTTTTGAATTGTTCATCGGATTTTCTACATTATTTTCCCTTTTTATTTTTCTGAAAGTTCAATAAACAACTAAAACTGGACTAAATGCCTAGATCATTCGCAATATTTACAACAGCCATGATCATATATTTAATAAACTATTTCCTATAGCAGAAACTATGTAAAATAAATATTGTCAAACATAAAAAGGTTTTAGTCCTACTCAATGTTATAAACAGGACTAAACCATGTTATGTTGTTGTGCAGACTGCAGTCAGATAAGGTAGAGTGGTGGGTTTTGTCTATTTATTTATTGGCTTTTTGATAATTGCCTGAGAAATATCTAATTTGGTAGTAATTTTTGTAGTCACAGGGCAGCTTGCACAATGTCCATATCTCTGTGGAGGGAGGCGGCACTCATACAAGTTCACATAGGCGACTATGTGAACATTGGTAAGGCACCGGATTCATGCTATGGTGTGCAGCAAACTTGAGGTATGCTGTTGTGAATTCCTAAAGAAGGTATCACAGTGAAATCACAGCTATCGATGTGACCACAAAGACATTGATAAACTTAATTGTTCAATAATGCCGCCGTTAGCCAAGTATCGGAACTTAAAACATCCAGTAGTTCCCAATCCAACCATTGACGTTCCTGGAGAAAGTGGAACTGAGCTGTACTGTCACTTGCTGTAATTCTTGTTGTGATTTGAGTTCTTTGTACATTTATTTTGGTTTTTCTGTGTTTGGTTCTGTTTCCTGATAGTCTCTGTGTTGACCTGTGTTGAGGAAAATATAACCATTTTTTAGTGTTTAGTTGAATTCAATCATATAACAATTTGTAGTGTTTTAGTTAGCTTTATCCTTTACTTAAAGTTAGGAGTTTGTGTCAGTAAAGGTCAGAAGCAGGGAGAGCCGTGCCTGGGTTCAGGATGCCAGATAAAGATGGATCTAAGAAAAGCTCTTAGGAGGTTGTAAAATAATATATCCTTAGGAGGGCAGGAGGGAACCCAGGTCTCAGGAAATAAAGAACTTTTAACAAACATCTGGCAGAGTAAACTATTGACCCACAAACTTCTGACCTCTGAAGCTGTGAACTTTTAAACTTTCAGACTGTTAACATCATATAAAATATTTTAATATTGCATGCTTTCACTGAATATTGCATTTGAATATTGTATTATTTTGTGTAGACTTAAACCAGTCAAGGATGAATGTATTTGAAAATGTTTTGTTCTGTATTAGAAAACAGGAATTGTATCTGATTACATTTTGTAGACAGTATGGGTATTGTATTAGTTTAATATCAGAGACAACTTGGGAGAGAATAACAGAGCAAAGGCATATTAAGTTCAGTGATAACTCTTATTGAATTAAATACAGGAATTACGGGTTCGTTCTGGGAGAAAGGAGACAACCAGAGCTTCACAGGAGGCCTGTGAAATGCTTTGAAGCTCTTGGCCCAGGAAGGAACCAGATTGAAATTCTGCAGGTCTCAGGAGATAAAATCAGTTAGTGAAATAGGCCGAGCTCAAAAGTTATAACCTAGTCTGGTACAATTGACCTGCAGTTTACCCGAAAATTGACTGAAATATGTGTTTAAAAGCGTACATGCAGTTTGTTATCTATTTGGATGAATGAACAGGGAGTTCCAGCTACGTCTCCTTGGATATTTGCAAAGTCATAAAAGTCAGCGGGCTCCTAGTGTTCTGGGTAACTTCACTCACAAAAAAAGAGGAAACTTCTCTTTGATCCTCCGAACAAAATTGTAGGGAGGAACCACATTTGGAATGGTCACTGGTTGGTTGGGCTGAGGAACGCTTGGTTTGAATATGCGAAAACAAGGGCACTCCCACAACGGATAAGAACTGATGCACCGGAGGAAATATTCAGAAAAAATAGCTGATCTGAGCTGCTTCTGGCTCTGGCTCTTTTTTCCCAAGGATGTCTTTGTATGTTTGTCTGCTTTATCTCATGTAACGAAATGTATGTCTGTGTGTTTCTCTGTAATGCTCTGCCATGTCTGATATTCTATTTCTGTTTGGATTAAATTCTGTACTCTCGTGACGTCAACACGCAGCGTATGATTTCAGTCTCCTCACGTGGTCTTCAAGACAGTAGAGAGAATCTGGGATCAGGAAAGGAAATAGAGCATAATTGTATATTTTTGAGTTTATATAATTATTTCTTTTCAACACCTGTCTCCCCTGCTGATTGTGCCCAGCTGTTTCTAGTTCCTGTGATTATCTTCCCAGTGAATGTAGTCCCTACTCTTGTCTGTGTTCCTTGTCGGATCCTCGTGGAGCGTTGCCAAACGTCTTCGTCTGAGTTTGTTCCGTTTCCTTGTGTTCTCTCTGCCAGTCTCCTTGTTCCTGAGTTTTCATTATTAAAATATTTACTTTCTGGACTCCTGCGTTCATTCTCACCACCTCCCAACACCGCCTCATGAGAATTCTGAGCCAAAACATTTCTACCCAGGCATTGAAACCTGACGTTAAAGGCTGATGATGGACATGGTACCACTGCACCATACATGATAAATGTCAGTTAATATACAATTTTATAAAGGTCCAACACTGGCCATTTTCAGAGGACCTCATTTATCTTCCACTGCCTCTCAATGGCAAAGGGTCTTACAAGTGTTGAAGGAGTGAGTGGTGGTTGAGGTAAGAATTTTTATTTGTTTCATAATTTTAATAAATATTATAGCATCAATGTCAGATAAAATCATTGTTTTCTTGTATGCATGGGGAAAAAAAGGAACTTCACATTTTTGTGTTTCAGAATGGCACTGAACAAAATCTTCAAGGACAAACGTGCCTCCTTATGTGTGACTCTCTCCACCAGTGGAACCACTGCCCTACAATACACAATGTAGTGTTAAAGATGGAGGAGCAACCCAGAGTGGTGTCTTTTGTAGTGACAACAAATGCCTTTGCTGAGGCCGAGAAGTGGCAGCCATCTGAACAAAAACTTAGTAAAGTGAAAGTCTATCTTGATGTTGTCATGAAAGGAAAAAATCTAACAAAAATCACCTCAGAAATTGAATAATTTAATGTTAAAACTCTAATAAATATTAATTAAATCAATATAAATACCTAGATTTTTTTTTAAATAAAAAAAAGTCCTTTTTAACAATCAACATTTTAAGTACACAATTTTCCAAAACCAATGGTCTTGGAAAATTATGTACTATGGGAATAAAAAATATTTGATGGCTACTTTCCTTGTAATGATTCGGATAGAAGTAGCACTTTTGGGAAATGATTTTCCCACTGTTCCCAAAGAAAAAAATTTACCCCGCAACTTTCCCAGTGATGTAGACAACATTGCGAGACAGGACTGTTTAATTTGGTAATAATTCTTGTAATTACAGGGCAGCTGCTCAATGCCTGTGTCCCTGTGGAGCGAACACGGCTGTCAGCTGAACATTGGCGATGAAGTGACGTTGTGGAACCTAAAGCTACATGATTCATGCTATGGTGTGCAGCTGCAAACATCTTTCAGCAAAGGTGAAGTATGTTGTTGTGAATTGACAGACATGGACGTGGAGAAGGTTTTCTCTGAAACACTGACTCAGACAGAGATTTTATCCAAGAGGACAGAAAGTTGATTCTGAAATCACAGATGTCGTAATGAAGGAAGTCAGAAAAACAGAGGGTCTCAACCACCAAACAATTTTTCAAAGGGTCAACACTGACCATCATAGGCATAGGAACTGCAGATCTAAACTAACTACAGAATAACGCAAGACCACGTGACAACATTGCGATTCTTCTGAGCTGTTGGATAGATGTGTGTGGCCAAACTTAACTTAATAGAAAAAGCTGCACCGGAAGCAATAATGTAATAGTCTGTAACTTTAAAACATCCAGGTATTCTCAATCCAACCATTGACATTTCTGGAGAAAGTGGAACTGAGCTGTAATATCTTCTGTCATTTGCTGCGATTCTGAGCCAGTCACTGCTATACATTTTACATGCAGTGAAGACATTCATTCCTGGAGTGTTGTTTTTGTTAATTTTTTGTGGTTTGACTGTCAAAGGAGAGAAAAAACACGCCAGGACAGCACCACAAAAATGATGGTTTGAAATGCCACACA
>CAEGAF010002873.1:0-13705 GCA_903067075.1 Micropoecilia bifurca
TTACAACTTTACATAAACCTGGCTTTTTATGAGTAATATTTTTTTATTTTTAAACACATGGTTAAAAATTTTAAAATATTTTTTTTTTTTTTTTTTTTTTTTTTTCAAAATTAGCCCAACTGTGAGGCATCGAACTGTTAATATCCTGGTCACAGAGCCTCGTTAAGTCTCACTTGCAATGTCATCTGCATAACAATTAGATCCAATTTTATGCCCACAAATAAGCAAGCTCACAAATTGTGTTCCCTTAAGGAAGAGTGTAAATGCAGAACAATGTGACCAAATAAATTGAACCATGGGGAGCAGAATGGAGTGAAAGGAGCCAAGCTCATGGCAGCACTGCCAAAATTTGGATTTTTCATTAACTTTCACTGAAAAGTAAATTTTGTGGTGCCATGTCGTTTGTCAAGACAGTAAGGTCACCTGGAACAATTTCATTTTAGTTAATTTACGATCCACGTTTAGCTGCAGTAATGCTGCCGTTAACCTTGCAGCGCTCCATGCCTCGTGTTACTTACATCACTAATAAGGTTTTTGAAAATTAAAACAAAACAAAAATGGGAACACAGGCAGATCTGGTTTCTAACAAAATCAAAAGTGTAAATAAAATATTCTAAACTAAGCAAACATGCATGGCAACACATACACTCTTGACGTTTGACTCAAATAGCTTTTTTATGCTTTCAGTCATAGCCTCCTTTGCTCAGCTGCCACTCAAGAATGACGTTTGGGTCTAATACAGATGCAAGGGGGGTTTTTTTGTTCATTATTACTGGTTCAGTTCTTCTGTTTCACCCACTCATCCTCCCTTCACTGGCTCCCTGTAAAATATTGAATTGACTCAACGAAGCTGCTCACCATTCGCAGAAGAGGCTGCAGGATTGAAATCAGTGTAGCATGATTTACTGAAAGTTTCAACCTTAAAAGAATAAAGCATTGACAAATGTGGAGAGCAGAATAAAGAAGATGGAATGTGGGGAATATTGTTTTGTTAGGAATTTCTAATGTCAGAGCAAAGAATGTTCTGCATTGCAACATGGTGGTAATTCTTGAATTGGATGAGGAATTTTTTATTTCATTTACACAATGGTTACCCACTTTTAAGGTAACTTTTTATGGTCAAACTCCACTCACACTGAGTGGACACTCAGCAGAAGTGGTGAAAAACATAAATACTCTCTGCATGACTAATTTGTCTTGATTTTAATCAGTGGGTCAATTTGACCCACAACCGTTAAGTGTCTCAAGTTCAATTATAAAGATCACACCTTGAAAAAAAATTCAAAATGTGTTACAAATTTTTTTTACAAAAGATCAATTTCCAGAATAATTATTGTGTGTGTGTGTGTGTGTGTGTGTGTGTGTGTGTGTGTGTGTGTGTGTGTGTGTGTGTGTGTGTGTGTGTGTGTGTGGGTGGGTGTAGGTGTTTTCAGTGGACATAAAAGCTCCATCAACATCAAGCTTGTAAGGGACTTTCAAGAACCATCAACATTAAAAGAGCCAATTGTCCTATCACACTGAGCCATCTGCAGGCAACCACTGACAGGCAGATCAATAAAGGGGAACGTCCAGCAGGATTAAGAGGGGCAGTCAATCACCACCGGGCGAGAGTCAGGGTACACCACCTGTCCACTGCAGACTATAACATAACCTGTCTGATTAAATGAAGTAGATCAGAACACGTTAGAAGTGTTCTGCCAACCAAAATTACTCAAAGAGTGCAATAAACAACTCATCCAGGAGGTCAGAAACAAATCCAGAGCAACATCTAAAGATCTGAACTGTTCAAAATTGCCTCATTTGCCTCTGTTAAGTAAGCAGCTATAGGTAAAAATTGCATTCATGGGAGAGGTGCTTGGCCAAAGCCATTGCTGATTAAATAATAATAAAACACAAATACCTGTCTGACATTTGCCAAAAGACTCCTAATCTCCTTCAAGATTTATTTCTGAATGTATTTATTTATTCATTCTGTGTTCTTTTCTTAAAGAAAAAAAAATCACTTCCATTATGACTTCAGGGAAAGTGTTACCGTGTGCTCTCTGTGTTTTTTGCACCTAGTCCATCACCCAACACACTGCCCACACACTTGTCAGATATCACATGAGCGCACGTGGTGTGTAGTCAAATCCTGTACTTTCTGCTTCCAGATTATGGCTCCAACAGCACTCACTGATACATTCAGAAGCTCATGTGGAAAGGTTCAACAAGTATGGAGGCTCTCAGAATAAACAGAAGTGCAATTCACAAATCACCCACTCTAAATGTCAAGCACGCTGCTCTGCTGTAAATTGTTTTAAAGAGTTATGTAAATAACTTAATGAGCAAACCCTTCTGGTTTATTTAGACTTTAAATTGAGACTGATGCCACTTAATGTCTAGGAAGCATTTGCGTGCGTGGAAGCATTAGTGTGTGTGGCGGTGGGTACACGGCCGAGGACAGAAGTTTGAACAGGCAATCATCACTCAATGAGTAAACAGCTCTAGAGATTGAACTAACATTTGCATGACAGGAGGTGAAGGACAGAGAGACGGAGAGAGAATCTGAAAACACAAAAGAAGCCGACGCGAGGAGGAGGAGAAACTAAACCCCACAAGCCCGTATTAGAAAGCAGCCATCAGGCCTGAATGCAGATTTGTGATTAGCCCACATTTGGGGTATTTTTATCACTCAACACGAGTCTTTGATCACACTCATGTGTCACAAGTGGAAGGATCGTCTTAAAGGATTTTTTTCTTCTTTCCTCCCCCCCAAGTGTTGATTAAAATACTAACTTCTCAGGGGCTTTGCTGGCTGATCTCTTTAGCCACACACCTTTCCCTGCATTTGACCTGTCTGTCAGTCTTCATCTCCCTCTTCATCCACCCTCTCTCTCTGAAAAAACACTCTTTGAAAACAGAAATAGCTTGAGAGCCAAAGAGACATAAGAGGTGTCAGATCTATAAATAAATTAGGCATTTGTGCACCTTGTTTGAGTTTGGTTGACATTTCGAAATGTGTCAGATATTAATAACGTTCCTCAAGAGACAAACGATAGGCTTGCATAAGTTTATGTGTGTTTGTTCATGTTTCGAATTTGCTTTAGTTTTGTGGGGTTAAATGTTATTTCTGAGGGAGATGAGTGGAAGAAGGGCCAGGCGTAACCTCAACAGGAAAAGAAAGGAGAATAGAAAAAAATATGCAAGTAGGAAAATTGCATTTCTTGCAATTTTCAGAAAATGCAGTTTGAATGCTGTAAACGGAATATTTCGAGTGAAGCATTTGAAGTCAACTGCATCAAACTTGCAGAAATGCAAGAAATAGGAAGAAGCAGCATAATGAAGCAAAACGCAAATAGAAAAACTGTAGAAGTGAAGTGAAAACTTTCAGTCAATGCGAGAAAAGACGACAGAAATTTGTGCAGAACAAAGTTTACAAAGCTAAACTTTAAGATCACAACAGATTATAAATTAAAATGAGTTTAAAAGCTAAAGTTAGATGAATTACTAATGATAGCCTCTAAATTAGGACCAACATCTTGACCAACAGTAACATACTTCATGCAGAGTGAAAAAAGCCGGAACAAAAATAAAAAAAAATGCTATCTTTGTTCAAAGCAAAACTTTACGAAGCATAAAAAAAATTAAGAAAAAGTTTTGTCTCGTCTAGAATAGTGTAAATCTGTTCATATGCTGAAATTAGGGGCATGTAGGTTAGGATTAGGGTTGAAAGGAGCGTTGCAATTGCACAAAGTTTTTGAATTAGGGATAGATTTTGAACCCTCAGAGGTAATGGGCCAATGTTGTGTTTATTTTTATTTATTTTTTTGGAAGATTGAGCATAATGGAAGCAAAAACTTGAAGAGGGATTTTATGAAATTTGTAAAAGATATAAAAGCTTATATAAAGTGAAGAAGTTGAAGGATGTGACTACATTTTAAAATTTGAATGGCATTTCTCAATGAAAACACATGGAGGTACTTAGATGTGAAAGAGCACAGTTTTTAGTTGAATTTTTCAGAAATTATGGGATGTTCCATTCATTTCAATTGGGCCCAAGATGATCCCAAAAAGCTGAATATTCAATTGACCACTGAAGATATCAATACCAAAAAATGTCGTGAATGAGAAGAATATGGGGAAAGTAGAATGGTTGAAATAGCACAAAGTATGCGGAAGTAGTTTGCTGGCAAAAAGTGTATGGAAAAAACTGTGAATGGCTACAGCATTTACAACAATAATGCACAAATGTGGCTTAATAGAAAGGAAATGTAGTTAGTAAGATATCTGGAGGCCCAAACATACAGTAGCATAACTACTGAGAAAGTTCAGAATAATCCCCAATAACTTAAGTGGTTTTTAAATAATTAAGACTACTTTGAAGTTAGTGGTTATAACCTCACAAATTTGGGAAACCTTTAAGGAATATAAATCATTTGGAAAGGCACGGGTTTACAGCAGAATTGCATCAGCTTTCACTTAATGATCAAAGTCTTCAGGGACAAAGAGGCAGAATTAAAAGGGGCCAAGAAGAACTTTGGTGGCTTGAGGGAAGAATCCAGGCAAAAAAAAGGTGTAAGGAGACATCAAGATGATGTTAAAGTTTCAAGGTTGCTTCTCGTTCATCCTTTCACATCACTTTCTCCCTCTGTTAAATTTTATAAGGCAGGAGGTCACTGATAATTACCTGTTCTCGTCAAACACTGGAGGCTCGGGGAGAAACACTGGGTCACCTGTGAGTCTGATGGAGGTTCTGGGCACTCACGCTCACACACACACACACACACACCCACACGCACACACCTACACAAGTATATAGATGAAAATCACGGGGGAGCAGCAGGAGAACGTCTGGAGTTTCATTACACTTCTGATTTGGTCATTCATCATGTCACGGAAAGGTCACGCAAAGCGACCGTCATGTCTGTATCGACAGAGTTGATATTTGATGGTGAAATGTTGGATTGCGTTCCACATGTTTTCTAAATCTTCTTACGCAAGTATTTGAGCCAGGGAGGTTTTGGCTAATTAAATATTTTCTTCAAAGTGACAGAAGAGAGTGTAATTTATTCAACTTCTATGCTGCTGCATGGTTGTCACAGGAGCAAGTCTGGGCTGCAGGAAGTCCACTTTGATGACAATGTGGCCCTTTCCCACTGTGTTGTGATGTGGATCTTGCTAAATGTGCCTATAAGTGTAACAAAATATAAATGATATATTAAACAGCTTTTACTTCTTACAAATGTTTTTTCCAGCACTCTTTAAGATTTATTTAATGAATAAAAATTTTATTTCAGACAATTTAGCGCAGGACTTGATGGATGAAAAACTGGAGCCAACTGATGAATATATTTGACAGTAATTCTATTAGTCTTTTCAGCTATTCTTGTTGCAAATTGTTCCCATGAATCTGAAATGTTTGTTGTTTTATGATTTGTTCTATGACTAATTACTTAAATTATTCATTTTTTTATTTCCTTTTCCATAATTTCAAATAAATTTAGAGATTATAAATAAATACTTAAATACTTCTTTTTTTCCCTGATACTACAACTTAAAATATGTAATGTGAATGCATCTTCAGAAATGCTTCCTAACACTTGAACACCTGGATATTTTTTCTGTCTCTTTGCTGGGCTAATGCATCAGTGGACTTTGTGTGAATGTCCCACCGTGAGTGTTGAAAAGGAGCAATCAGATTGTTGAGCTCAGAGACGCCATGAAAAACAGAGGCAGATCAAAGCTTTGCTCCAGTCTTTGTTCAGTCACCTCAGTGAGTGATGTGCAGAAAGAAGCACAGCAGTGCTTCTTTCTGCACATCAGTCGGTGACATCTGAAACAGCAGAAGTAATGTGGTCCCAAAAAAAACAGGCATGTGTAAAGATCGCTGTTATATATGTCTGGATATTAGGTTACTTTTACACAAAAAAAATGGTAAAGACATTTGAGAACTCTGTATAATAAAATTATAAGGTGAAGATCTTGGTAATTCACAGAATGTAAATTAAAAAGGGGAACATGTCCAAAACTATACTGATTTCTATAAATAATTATGTTTTATTGAATAAACTGAACTGTCCTTATTTGCAACAACATATATTTTTATTTTCTTCTCTATGTTGCCACCTAGTGGTAAGACATAATCATTACAACTCAATGACAGTTGTAATAAAATAAAACAGGGATGCCCAAGTCCGGCAACTTTTAGATGCATTCTTTCTCCAAAAACTTGAATCAAATGACTGAATTTGCTCTTCTGCATGACGTTTATCTATACAGACACCTGATAATGAGGCAATCATTTCATTCAGGTGCGTTGGGATGCATCTAAATGTTGCAAAACAATAGTTCTTGAGGACTGGACCCGGGAAGCCCTGACACACACAAAAAAAAAATGATGTGAAACTGTTGAAAAGACACTTTTTTTATTGAGGCACTTGACACTAGCAATGGAATGTACATATAAAATACAACAAATTAAGGTACTTTTCACATTCTTGCATCTGTAAACATGATAGAGATAATACATTCATTTAGTTAGATCATGTTCTGCTGTCCCTCCCCAAAAGAAGAAACCATAAACATCTCGTTCTGTTTGGTGTTTGGTACACAACAGCTACACAGAGGGTACAAAACAGCAGGGGAGCCAAATACAAAACTACAACCTGTATCCTCCTTTGTAAATAGAAAAAGCACCCTCTTTTAAATCTAGGGTTATAAGAAGACACACCAAATTCAGCACTGTCATTTATGAAACAGATCCAACAATGAAATCAGTGTTTGAAAAACTAAGTACACCTTTGCTGCGTCCATGGAGGTGAAAAGGAAAAGAGTCAGCAAGATGCAATAAAATTTATGATTACCATCAATGTGACAATTGCTACAAAAGCAGGAGTTTCTGCAATTCAGATGCCAAGGCAGAGAAACATCCGTAGTGACTGTCCATCAGTCTGGGGAAGGGTCATAAAGCCATTTTTCCAAACTTTAAGAAGTCCATCATTCTGAAGAGAGAGCGATTACACCCAAGTGGAAAAAGCTTTTAAGATAGCTGCTGGTCAAACCCAGGAGAGCCCAAAACCCAAGAACTCCATATAAGCCTCAGTGAAAATTTTTAATGTGAAAATTCATGAGAGAATAGTAAGAATAAAAGGGAACATCTGTAGCTTCTTTGAGAGTGTTGAATGGAAAAAGCAGCATGACATGTCCAACTACTTGCCTACAACTTCTAGATGCACCCCTTCTCGAATACACCTGATTCAAATGGGATTCGTCTAAAAGTTAAACACTAAGATGAAGACAGGGATGCTATTGAGCATTAAAGACTTGGAGCTAATTCCACTACAGTGGAAGAACTCAATCTTGTGGGAGAAGTTCATTTTATTTTCTTTGAAATACATAGTGATGGAGAAGATATTGTTTGAGCAACAACTCCAACATCATGCTCTGAAATACAATATCTACCTGTTTGTCTTGCAAGATCATCCTGTGTAATATAAATGACAAAAGTATTCATAAACGGGGGTTTGCAGGTCAAACCTTTCTTGTAGAAACTATTACCTAAAAGGCCCTATTGAGGATACCATGAACTTCTGTGTAAATCAGAATGCACAACATTCTCATAAAAAACTGTCAAGCATAGTTCAAGTTTGATAATATGGGCCTAGACCTGGTTTGCACTTCAAACCCACTGAGTCAAACACAAACTTATCTCCAACCAAATAAGTTTAGAGTCAAAGATTAGACCTACTGACTGAAGTTTAGCCTAACCTGGGCCATCAAAAGTCAAACATGATCCTTAATATTCCAGAAAATCTATAACTGAATTGTTGATGAGAGGTAACGCAGGATAATGTGATGATATTTTAAGAAACCTGTGCAGATACAAACATCTGAAAACCTCAAACAACAAAATCAATGTCGCAAAGAAAAATGGGCCAAAATTCCTCCAATATCTAATTTCTATTTGTTTCTTTTTCCACACACAACTTCTTCATTTTTGACTTGAACTTTGTTTATTAAATAGTGGCAGAATGGAAGCTGTTGTCTGTTTTTATACACATGTGGTTAGATTTATAATTTTAAAACCTGATAAAGACCAGATTATTTATAACCCTAGGATTAAAAGAGGGTGTATCTTTTTATATGACAGCGTGTATATCTTTTTATACAAGCTGTTCCTGTGGTCCCACTTTACCCCAAACTGGTCTGGCTCAGTTTTTTTTCCACAAAATAGATAATCTAATGGACAGACGCTTCTAAATCTATCTTGCAGTACAAGAAAACGTCTCTACATTATTAAGTATATATAAATATCCGAACAAGCATGTGGAAGCAGTCTACAAGTCTCTGTCTGCTTTGGTTATCCTCCGCCTCACATATCCTCACGTTTGTTGAATCCTTTACAGCCACAACGATGTCAGTGAATGTATGTCTGTCTTTGTACTCTATGATTTTGACTTCTTTATCTTTGCCATTTTGAAAATAACACCTTGGATGTCTTTGTCTTACTTTGTTGAAAGTTTCGAGGTCAAACTGAGATTTGGTTTAAGGCTGCTGTTGGCCTTCATTTCATCTTGAGATGCAGAGTAAGGTTCCAGCATGAAAGCTAAAGTTCAAGCTGTGAAAGCGCTTGAACTTTGGTAAACTCTGCTGTCTCCATGTGGAGTGACTCTTGTTAAAACCATCCTCTGGCCTGAGCTCCGCTGGGGCTCACATCAGTCCTGGTTGGTAAGGCTGTAACACTTTTAGACAGACTTTTTACATCTCGTGGACCTAAACCATGTGAGCTGCTTAGCTCTGCTTTTGTTGAAAGACTAAATGCATCCATCCATTGTCTTCTGGTGTCTCCTCCCAGTGGGACATGGCTGAAACGTTGCCAAAGGGAGGTGCCCTGGCACAGTCATAATCAGATAGCCAAACCACATCAACAGACTGTTTTTCAATGCAGAGGAGATGCATCTAAACTCGTCCCTCTTACCTTATTTTTAAAACCGCTTTAAATTGGAATGTAAATTGGTTATTAAGTAAAAAGGAGATTTTTGTTGTTTTTCTGGGGGTTTTTCTCACCACAATAGACAAGAGTAACACCCCCATCCGCCTATAGAAGAATAGACAGACTCTGCCCTGGAGGATTAATCCATCATTTTCTTACTGAGACCCATGGATTAGACATACGGGAGCTGTCTCCAGACTTGGAGGTCCTGGCTTGAACAAGCAAAGACAAGACTAAGTCATGAATCCAGTCCATGGATTGGAGACAAACGACAGACCTGGCTGGGTCTGGAAAACTGTTAGGTCTTTGTGTTCAGATTATGGACACAGCTCTTGGTTTGGCACTGATCTTGACCATCTCCACTTCTGCAGCCTCCCTACAAAATGTCTCTTTCAAGTCGACAAAACACTCCAGGACCAGGCGACTGAACCCCAATAAACCCTTGTTTGAAAACAAAAATTTACCTTTTAAAATTTCACCAGCATTTTTGTTTCGCAGCTACTTTTTTCATGGCGTTTGACAGAAAACAGGGTAAGCAATGGAACATCTTTCAAAGCAGCAGGCGGTCAGATATTGAAGGTTTCTTGTCATTTGGTATCCCAGACTGAGAGATTCTTGCAGGTCTTGATGTTTGGTATTTGTGTTAAGTGTTCCATCCTAAAAGTCCTGTGGCGTTGCACCTGAATAAATCAAGCCTATTATCCTGTCCCGTTCTGTCGAGTAAGACTCTCCCAGGGGCAAATGATCTCCTCTGTTCCCACTGCGTCCCGAGATGCAGGCCTGTTCTCCTCATCCTCGTCCTCAGACTCAATGGGGTAGATCCGGCACTCGGGAGGAATGTCTACTTTGATCTGGAAGAAGCTGAAAGATATCAAACAGAGGATTTTTTTACGTCGTTCCAGTTCTGTTTTTTTGGTGATTAGACCCAAATAAACTGAATGTTTAATGAGGGGTTTATTATTTTCATATGACTGTAGCTGTGTCTCTCTAAGCAAAGCCACTGAAGGAGATTGGTTGGAGATTAACTGTATTTTTGCTTTATACAGACTCTTGAAGAAGTGCTTCTTAGTGGGATAAAAGATGGTTTAATTACGATGTTTCTAACACAAAGAAAGAAGCATGAAGGGTACTAAAGATAAGTTCTTACTCTTAAAATTGCAATAGAAAGAGTGTGTGTATTTGTCCCTATCTATGTTTTGTTCTTAAATGTGTCCACACCATTTTCACCTCTTTTGTGGCTGTGGGTTGTGCACTTTTGATGATTGCACTACATGAACTAAAGTGTTAATCAGAGCTAAATCGTTGTCTAAGTGTTTTCGACTGAGGCTGTGTTTGCCACCACCTACTTGCCGATTCTTCTGGGTGGAGCCTGGCTGGGCTCATCTGGTGTGATGGGCTGAATGCGGCTACTTGTTGTGGCTGCCGTGTGGCATTTGGGCGACAGGCTGGCGAACATGGCAGAGGGGCTGCAACCTCTCTTCAGCAGTCGGCGCAGCGACAGGGCCATTCGAGACTTGGACAGGTTTCCCCCCTCAGGGGCCCGAACCTCTGTGTTGCCCTCACCGTCGCTGGCCTCCATCCGCCGCTCAGAAGCTGAGGTGCTGTCTAAGGCCACGCTGATTGGGGACGGACAGACTGGGGTGTGGGCGAGAAAAGGGAGGGAGGGTGAGGCGGTGACAGAAGGTGGGTCAGGGATTCCAGTGTAGACAGCGAGGTGAGGGACGGGAGTGGTAAATCGGCACAGCTGTGGGATCAGAGGGCAAGACACAACAGTCAGAGGGCATCTGGGTTGGGAAGTCAGTGTGTGGGATCTGGAAAATACTAAATTTTCCTATTTTGTGTATTTCAATCAACCAACTAAGAGTTAACTGAGAGATATTGATACTAATTGATAGTTTAAAACATTATTGCAGCTGAATATTTCATGAAAGACAAAATACAGTCACTGGTTAATTACCTTTAAAATATCTTATTGTGCAGCAGCTGAGTCAAATTGAAAGGAAGAAATTAAAGAAAAAAGGAAGATGGAAGGAATGATCGAACAAACGAATGAATGAATGAATGAAGGAAGGAAGGTACTGTATGAGGGAAGACAGAAAGTGACAAAGGGACGTTAAGTGGAGAGAAAGAAGGAAAAAGAACAGTGGATTAGGATTAAGAAAGAAAGATGAAAACATCCAAGAAGATAAAGAAAGAGGGAGAAACAACAAATAGAATGAAAAAAGAAGAATAGAGGAGAGAAAGATATTAGGAAGGGAGGGAGGGAGAAAAGAAAAAAGAAAGGAAAGGAAAAAGGACAGAAGAAAGGAAAGAAGAAACAAAGGAAGAAATAAATCTGATCCCAAAACGTGCATAGCAACAAACTGATTACATTGAAACATAGTAAATAACACAAACAAATAAAAATGAGGTGATTTTGATTTATTCACTTATGACAGATGACAAAGAAAGACAGAGAGCAGCACTACAAAACAACAGAAAAAGATGGACACTTTATGAGAAACAATGGCAGCTTTCACTGATAAGACAACAGACTTTGGTCGTTACTCATCACGCATAATAAAACTGTAATTTAACAAGTGTAACTTCTCATCTGAGTTTGATTAAAACAGGATTGCTCACAAAAAACACTTTCACTGTTGCTCAGTATATGTCACTAGTAAGGAGGCTTAGCAAAAATATATTACTATTTCTACTATTTTAAATAAAGGTTTTGTATAACTAACAACCTTTTGAACGTGAATCACATTGAATTTACTCTACAGCTTCACTTCACAATTCTTTTCAGTTTGAGATAGAAATGAATATTACAAAAGTACCAATTCAATCTCAAACTAAACCTCTGCAGAAATAAAAAAAAAACAAAACATAAACACTAGTCATGTTTATCGCTGAACTTGAGGTGTTTTCACTTGGAATGACGAGGACCCATCTCCTTGCCCTGCTTGCTGAGTTTGCTCATGACCTGTGTAATGTCAACTGGGGCGTTGGCGGCCATCTTGGCCCTCTGCTCTTGCTCCTGCTGCCGGATGATGATGGGGCTAAGACTGGGCCGTCTGTTCCTGGCGTTCTGCTCCAACTGGACTTCACTGAGGGAAATGGAAAAAGGAGACAGTGGAGAGTGAAGGATTTTATTTTCCAAAACACGTTTAAGTGGATAAAAATTCGACATTCTTCAAGTATCGGACGTCAAATGCAAAAACATCTAAAAGATGTCGCTCACTTGAATTTGTGCTCTTCGGGACAGATGGCTTTCTTTAAGGTTTCTTTAAACACAGGAGATTTTAGATACCGCCCAAATGAGTCCTGCCAGAAAAGAAAGAGAAAAAAAAGCCAACCCATTCTTTATCTTCAAATATAATAATTATATTTACCTTATGAGACATCAATCATAAAATGTATTGCTCCTGCTTTATAAACTCACATTTCTATATCGAGCTACTTGTTGCAATGATATAATTATCTCAGGTTTTGTAGTCTAGTGAACGTACCACAGAGCCCAACTGTTAAGCAGACATTGAACACTGCCAACCCTAAGCCCCGACTGCTGATGTGTTCACTGACCTTCTTCATCAGCATGTAGATGTGAGTTTGGGCTGCGTCCAGAACGTATCTGTGTGGGTGCTTCAACCCCTTCACTGTGATTTCCATTGTTTTTCCATCAATATTGATCCATCGCGGGGCGCCACGTGCCAAAAATGTTCTGGGAAAAGATGAGAGATGATCAGTTTGAATCAATTTTCTGCTGAAAAATTACAGAAATTCATGTAGTAGTGAAAATAAAGAGAGATCTTTCAAGCTCGAATCCAATCAGTAGATCCCAAAAAGTTGTTACTTGTAGATCTGCTCTGCTTTCTCTCTCATTGCGACAGCAGTTCCCCACTTCAGATCTTCACAGCCTTCCCAGAATGCCAAGTTCTCACCTAAACAGCCAGAAAAGAAAACCATACAAGTATTCAAGTCAACACTGCGTTTTATTTATTTTTTTTGCTCATTCTCATTCATTATAGTCCATACCACTGAATTCCTTCTTCAAGAAGAGTCTGAAATCATCTCGTCCTCGAGGATCTGAGAGAAGCTCTTTGAAGCTGAACGTCCACCTCTCTACACGCATCTTGGTGGGTATTTCCACGCTGCGGCACAAATTGAAAAACCACAGAGAAGGAAAATAAGACTGCTGAATAAGGCTGACTTTTAGAGAGCATGTCTTTGTTAGCTGACTCACTTAGACATGTTCAAAGTCCAGTATGTCGTGTCGTCAGTGAGCCACGGGTTGCTCGGAAGACACTTGGAGAGAAAAGGGTCATGACCGCTATAGGTGGCGCTGTACTTCACCAGTCTGCAGTGCAGGAAATGAGATTCATTGTTTGATGTAGATCACAAATAATGTTTTACCACATGCAGATGTAGACTTGCTGCTATGTCTGGAATCACTGTTCAGGAAGAGCTTCATCTGACAGAGAAACGGCTACATATTGACTCTAGAATCCTCTGGTAAAGAACTTCACTGTTGATTCAGTGCCTATTAAATCAGGTGCCTATAGTCATGGCCAAAGGTTTTGAGAATGATTCAAATGTTAATTTTTACAAAGTCTACTGCTTCAGTTTTTATAATGGCAATTTGCATATACTCCAGAATGTTATAAAGAGTGATCAGCTTAACAGCAATTAATTGCAAAGTCAATATTTGCCTAGAAAATGAACTTTATCCCCCAAAACACATTTCAACTTCAT
>CAEGAF010002882.1:0-10804 GCA_903067075.1 Micropoecilia bifurca
GTGACTCTGTAGTGTTGAATTTAACACTAGCTGACTTGGACACATATAGACACTTTTGGGTGTTAATTCAACACTGGTGTTTTTACTGTGTATGTTTTAAATCTTTAAAAAAAATCATTTTTGCTAAAGTCGTGCCAACAACCGTAAATCCAGGTGAAATTTACCTGAACTACCTATTAAAAAACAATAGATGATAGTTATTTTCTCTGACTGTTAAGAGCAGGGCTGGACCAAAGTCCTGCAGCTGTTAATGTCTCCCTGGTCCAACACACCTGGACCAACAGCTGGACCTGTCCAGGTTCGACCTCATTACTAGACTCAGGTGTGTTGGAGTAGAGACACGCCTAACAGCTGCAGGAGTCGGGCGTCCAGTTCCTCACCCCTGGGTTAGACGTTCACCTGTTTCCTGAGGTGGATGATGATGTCAGAGGGGCGGGACAGAGTCTCGTCCTGATTGGTCCTCAGCGCAGGAAGAGAGCCTGGTGAAACCATGGGAAGCAGGAAAGCGTGAGAAGTTTGGGACGATGTTTCCTGTCCGTCGGAGTGAAGCGGAGCTGCAAGGAGCCGACTTACCGCCGGGGCTCCGCCAGGGGTTGCAGGACTTCCTGAGCTTCAGCGGCGCGCCGGCGAACTGAGCGTAGGCCTGCAGAACGACAGGAAGCAGAGAAACGGCTTGAACTGAGCGACAGGAAGCAGAGAAACATCTTGAACTGAGCGTAGGCCTGCAGAACGACAGGAAGCAGAGAAACGGCTTGAACTGAGCGTAGGCCTGCAGAACGACAGGAAGCAGAGAAACGGCTCGACTCCAGCAGTTTGACCTCCTGCGTCTTTGTTTTCAAGAAGCAATGGTCAAACCTAGTGGCTTCAAAAAAGGGACTGGAAAAATCTAGCAACTTTGTTTTGTTTTTTTTTTGTTGTTTTTTTTTCAAAAACATGACTAACAAAAAACTCTAGTACCATTTTTTTAAGTGACTAGCATTTAAACAAAGTTGTCAAAATTTACACGTAAACAAAAATTAAACCCTGAAGAGTCCGTTTATCTGCAAAAATGAGAATATTTGGAGTTTAGTTGCTCTTTAGAGTTGGTCAGAAAACTCATCAATAAATTTAAATTTGTTAAATTTAAAAAAAAATTGTTACATTTAAATTTGTTAAATTTAAAAAAAATTGTTACATTTAAATTTGTTAAATTTAAAAAAAATTTAAATTTAAATTTTTATTACATTTTTCAGTTTATCTGCAAAAACAAGAATTTTTGGGGTTTAGTTGCTCTAGAGTTGGTCAGAAAATTCAACAATAAATTTAAATTTGTTAAATTTCAAAAATGTGCTACATTTAAATTTGTTAAATTTTAAAAAATTTTAATTTTAATAAATTTTTCAGTTTATCTGCAAAGACGAGAATATTTTGGGTTTAGTTGCTCTTTAGAGTTGGTCAGAAAACTCATCAATAAATTTAAATTACCGTAGATAAATTTAAAAAATTTTGTTACATTTAAATTTGTTAAATTTTAAAAAAATTTAAATTTTTTAATTTTATTAAATTTTTCAGTTTATCTGCAAAGACGAGAATATTTGGGGTTTAGTTGCTCTTTAGAGTTGGTCAGAAAACTCATCAATACATTTAAATTTTTTACATTTAAACATTTTTAAATTTTATTAAATTTTTCAGTTTATCTGCAAAGATGAGAATATTTGGGGTTTAATTGCTCTTTAGAGTTGGTCAAAAAACCCATCAATAAATTTAAATTTGTTAAATTTAAAAAATTTAAAAATTAAATTTGTTAAATTTTTCAGTTTATCTGCAAAAACAAGAATTTCTGGGGTTTAGTTGCTCTTTAGAGTTAGTTAGAAAACTCATCAATATTTGTTAAATTTGTGAAACTTGACGATAATATTTCTAAGACCGGCTAAGAGAATGTTTTGATGATCCGCAGATGGATAATGAAACCAAGTTTAACTGAAGCTGCTTGAGGACCCAGAATAAAGAACGTCTGCAGGAACAAACGGCTCCTCATGCAGGGATGTCTGGGTTCCATGATGACGGCATCTGGAAAACGTTCCCAGAATCTGCTGCTGATTAAATCCCTTTGCTTGGTTCACATAACGTCTCTCATTCAGGCGGTTTGTGTTTATCGCCACCGCCTTTCGGTTCCTCAGCCGGTCGATCCGACGGAGCCAAAAGCTGCTTTCAGGCACTTACAGTAAAACGTG
This sequence comes from Micropoecilia bifurca, assembly GCA_903067075.1. Taxonomy (NCBI): domain Eukaryota; kingdom Metazoa; phylum Chordata; class Actinopteri; order Cyprinodontiformes; family Poeciliidae; genus Micropoecilia; species Micropoecilia bifurca. The sequence goes on from CAEGAF010002882.1 coordinate 2,214, forward strand.
ACTCAGAGCTTCTGGAAGTAAAAGCTGCGTAAAAACGATTGGCTGCGAGTCGAGAGCCTCACTCGGTTTTACAACCAGGAAAAACGAGGAGGAATTTCCTCGTAAAACCGTGAAGACATTTATTCCAGCAGCTGGACGTGAGGGAACTGGAGCTGCATATGGATCCGAGGTTCTGCTCCTCTGGGTTCTGCTTCAGTCCGTTTGCTGCTGAGAAGGTCCTGCAGTAAAACCGGCCTGCATGTGTTCATTACGTAACGTTTCAGGGCTCAGACAGTCCAGCAGGGGGCGCCTGGTCGCCGCCCAGGTGGGCTGAAGCTCCGCCTCCTCCAGGCTCTGACTCCATAACTGGATTACCCAGCATGCACTGCTGCTCCGCTGACTGATGTGAAGCCAACACCAACATGTTTGGATCCGGTTTAATCGCTCAGCGCGTCTGCAGACACAAAGCATTCTGGGTGGTCGTCATCATCAGAGTCTGATGTGAGAAAAGGTTTTTAAAGCTCTGCTGGTTCTTAAAGCTGCAGTGTTACTTAAAGGACACGAGCCAATCAGACTCCAGGGAAGTTAAGGTTCTGCTGCAGTGAACCAATCAGACTCCATTTACTAACCAATCACTGTCTGAGTTCAACCTGCAACAGAAACACTTCCTGGTCAAAAGCTGAGACACAGGAACGTCCAGAAACTGGACGTCTGAGCTGAACTACAACCGCGAAATGATTTTAATTTATGATGAATTTACGGAAAAGGATTAGGGCCAACAAAAAAAAAATTATAATAGTAATTCTGACTATAGAATCAGAATCCTGAGATTAAAGTCAGAATTCTGACTTTAATCTAAGTCAGAATTCAGAGATTAAAGTCAGAAAATCAGAATTCTGACGTTAATCTCAGGATTCTGAAATTAAAGTCAGAATTATGATGTTGAAGTCAAATTTCTGACTTTAATCTCTGAGATTAAATTCAGAAAATCAGAATTCTGACTTTAAATCTCAGAATCCTGAGATTTAAAGTCAGAATTCTGAATTTCTGACTTTAATCTCTGAATTCTGACTTAAAGTCAGAATCTTAGAATTCTGACTTTAAATATCAGAATTCTGATAATCTGAATTCTGAGAATCTCAGAATTCTGAGATTAAAGTCAGAATGATTTTTTTGGTGGCACTAATCCTCTTCCGTATGAACTGGAAGAGAAAATATTCAGAAACTAAAACGTCCAGTAGTTTGCTGCCACCTGCTGGTCATCCGCAGAATAACACAATGAACATCCAGATGTTTCAGATATTTTCAGACATTAAGGGTCTGAATCCCCTGGATACCTCAGGATAAATAAAGCTTTGTTAGGATAAAATGACTAACAATAAGTAGATTTGCTGTTTTTTCTCAAAGCTACGACCAAACGAACCCAGCAGGTAAAAATTCATCCATCATCCATTCAAGGTTGATTTTCATTTTCTTTTGGTTCCAGTGACTAAGACGAGTAATAGAGGAAAAAATGCTCCAGGTTTAGGAAATACGAGCTTTTGGATATTAACGTTATTATTTTTAAGACTTTCTAAAGTACCAAAAACCACGTGATCTGCAGTTAATAGAGTTATTTTAACGTTAACTGGTGTTAATTTCCACTGGAAGACAGAAAACAGTTACTCAGTTAAACTGCTGTGGCTGTTTGCGCAGCTTCCGGGTTTATCAGTTAAAATAAACCATTAAATATAATTTTAAAAATAAACCAGTTTGACCGTCACATTAAACCGGATTCTTTAAACCAGTTTAAAGAATCCGGTTTAGGCGCCAGCGCCTCATTCAGCGGTTCGGCTGGAGGACGTAACCCGTCTTCCGGTCACAGAAACACCGCCGAACCGACACCGAGCGCCGGCGGCCGAAGCCTCACCAGAACCACCAGGCAGTCGGTGCTGACGGACGGTAAGCCCCAGTCTCCTTCCCAGCAAAACAACTCGTCGGGCGCCGCCATCTTTCGCAACCGGAAGGGGAACTTTAACACCGGAAGAGGAGCGTTCCTCTCCACCGGCGGCTATCAAAATAAAATAATTTTGTATCATCTTAAAAATTATACTTAAGACTCGAATAATCTTTGCAAATTGCTTGTAACTCTATTGAAATGAATTCAAAATGTGAAACATCATAAATCATTAAATTCAATTAGAGAAGGCATAATAAATTCATTGTGAAGAAAATTAAATGAAATAATTTTAGAAGAGAATTTATGGATAATAAACCGAATATATATAAAAACTAACTTCTATTACAACATCAGATTATATTGTTAAAGTCTTATAATTAATAAACAATAAAAGGAATAACTGAAAGCAGTTAGCTCCATATGTTGCATTCACCGATATACATATTAAAACAACTCAAATTTAATTGAAAAGTTTAATCTCAAAAACTCAGTAAACACGCAAAATATACCTGATTTTTGGGGAGGTTATAGTTTAGACTTTTGTCCACAAGTTGTGTTAGAAACAAACCAAATGTTAACCTCAAGAAATCTGCAGAAGTGATTCAAAAAGAGAGAAACACTGATTATTTAAATCAGAATATAAGAAAACTGAGCTCAACCATAAAATCAACTGAAATCATTTAATTTGTATTCCTTCTGCTCTTTTTCTCTGAATCTGTTTCCTATTTTATGAAGGAGTGATGACTCTTAGCTCCCTCCTGCTCCAGTTATATCAAATAAAACCAGAAGAGATGAATGATTGAATTGATCTGCAGCCTTCAGTCGTTTGTAGCAGCAGACAGACAGACGGCGGCGGATTCCTTCTCCCAAACATCAGCCTGGTGAAAGAACTTCCTCCTCTTCACGTCTTCTTTAGATAAAAGTTGTGAAACTGCCGTCTCTGAAACACATGACTCGGTTTCACAAACACTAGATTTACATTTTGGAGTTTCACTGTGATGCTAAAAGAGAAGGAAGTTATGAAACAGTCCAGTTTGTTCAGGATGTTGCATTTCAGCAGAAAGTTTCTCCTCAGGGAAAACAGGAGCAACAAGTTCCTGAGGTGACAAAACATGTCAATGATGCCTAAAAAACTAATACATTTTTAATACTTAACTTTTTGTTTTTGCAATAACTTTAAAAGGATAATTAAAAAGAGAACAAGGCCTCAAGTGGATAAAATAACTCAATCTGTGGGTCTATAACTGCTTTAAATAAGGATTATTACATTTGTCTCATGTATAAAATCTTTATCTTATTAGGATTTTAAGAGCCAGACCAACACAAACTAGAGCAAATTTGTGAAGTGAAGTTAAATGTTTATTAATTTTTACTTTACAAATTAAAAGTTTGTATTCAGTTCACTTTACTTTGATACTCCTAAATAAATTATAAAGCTTTCAGATGTATCACAATCAGTAACCAGAGTCCAACTGTGTTTCATTTAATCTGAGTCTAAATCCAGATATTCGAGATAAAATCAAGCAAAACACAAACTAAACCAAATGCAACAAAAAAATGCAGCCAAAGAAAGAAACACGCTGCAGCTGAGGGAAATAGAAATAAAGGAAAAATGCCACAAATAGCAAAAACAAAACTAAACAAAACATTAAACTAAGTATAAAGTTCTACAAAACGCTCCACAAAAAGGAAATCCTCCAAACCACTAGGGGGAGTCATACAGAACATCAACATATTTAGCAGGTAATGTAGCGACTCCAGACGCCACCTAGTGGTCTGGAGCTTTAATCCTGCTGGTTGTTTTTGGTTCTATTTTCTGTATAGAAAAAAAGCTTCATAGCATTTTGTCTTTTTGTGTTTGTGCAAATACATAAGTGAGTTTTCATCATTTATATATTTGCAACTCGTTTGAACCCGTAGGCCACCGTAGCTTTGAGTTTTTAACAAAAATACTGGTTAGGACAGATATACTGCACAACTTTACATGTTTTTATATTATTATGTCATCATGTACTATTTACATATTCTATACAGTCTCTTGTGCAGCATAATTTATCTTGTGCTTGAAAATATTCACAGATTTCAGGAATAAAAGTTCAGCTACAGGAACTGGGTCACATTTAAAGGCTGTTTTTGTTTTGTCAGCACCATCATTTCATTTGGTGACATTATTTATGTTTTATGCTCTGCTTGAGCATCGTGGTTCCTTCGGTTCTGACCCGGTTTCTCAAACAGAAACAGTTTGAGCTTCAGCTGCAGCAGGATAGAGGATTAATCTGCAGCTCAGCTCTTCCAGAAAGCTGCTGCTGCTGCTGCTGCTGCTTCAGTGCTGAGGTGAACCAGAAGGTGTTGCTGGTTGATTCAGCACAGCCACATTAAAATGGGAGGTCGCAGGTCGTGACCTCAGCCTCTGGTGGCTACTGGAGAGTAGATGGTCAGATCCGGTTCTTCTTCTGCTTTTCTGTACAGAATAAATAAAAAAAACAAGAAGTTCTAAATGTAAACGTGTCTCAGCTCATCAGTCAGTCTGCATGTCCTACCTGCCCAGTTTGCTGCGTTTGAACTGGACCGACGCGTAGCTGATCTCCTCAGCCTCTACTTCCTGTTTCTGACTTCCTGCTTCCTGCTGACGAGGCGGCTGGACGCTGCTGTAGATGTGATCAGTCTGAGGGACGCAGAGAGAAGAAGACGGTGAACACTGGGGAACAGACTGCTACAGCTGCAGGAACAAACTTGTTACCGTTTATCATTGTTGCTTTACTGTATCAACATTTTCAACTGACTTGATTATCTTTAACCTTCAGTTATTTAACTGAAGCAAAGTAAACTATTTCTATGATGTTTGTCTTCAAACATGGGAGCTGCCTCCTCAAACTCAGTCTGGTTCTGGTTCAAAGGAAGTTTTTCCTTTCCACTGTCGCCACACGCATGACTGCTGCAAAACGACCAGCTGCAAACACCTGGTTTATATTATTTCAGTCAGATTCATTTGTCCTGAGGCGACATTGATAGTGAACTTGAGATTTATATGATAGGTCTAAAAAAATTAATAAATTTAATTGATTAATCCTTTACACACTCAAAAATGGTAATTTGCTGGGAAAAAAACTATTAATAGATTTAATTAAGCCAAAACTGTCTAAAAAATATATACATTTTTCAGTAAAGACTGAAAAAAAAGTTTGTCTGTAAATATGTTTTACCCAAAAATCATCAACTTTCTTTTCGCTTCACACTAAAAGAATGTGGTTATTGCATATTAGGCAATAAAATCTTTGTTTCACTATTTAAAAAATAAATCTATTTGTTTATTTGTAACTTTGAATGTATTTCAAATATAGTATAAAAAAGGTTTAAGTAGTTAAATAAAAAAATATGTAGAATTAGCCATTTTTTAAAAGCTCTGATAAATCAATTAATCTTCAGAATAATTGATAGATTAATTTATTACTAAAATAACCGTGAAATGTAGTTTTAATATTTAAAAAGTCTTAATGTTCAGAACGTGAGTCTATATTTGTGACACACAAACGACTATATCTTGATTTACAACATGGCTTCTGCTAATTACAGCAGAGTGTAAAACATTTACACATTTAGCTGCATGTTATCATAAGTTATTTAATTATTAGTCTTAATCGGTTTAATTGTCCAACTATGAACACAATATAAACTACTGCGCTAAGTAAGTAAACTTATGCTAGCAAGCTATGCTAGCAAGCTATGCTAACAAGCTAGCTCGCGGTTAGCGCTCCTTCATGCTAACAGTGCTAAAGTCTTTTCACACAGTTGGATTTATTGTGAATAAAGTCTCTGCTTTACAGACTCTGTGTACATTATTGGCAGTAGCTATTTGCTGACCGTTTTCACGTTTTCACCACTAAAATGTATCTCAATAATGAGGTTAAAATTAATTACTGCAAACACAGAAACTAAAAGAAGGTTTAATAAACTAGCATACAGCAGTCAGAGCTGAAGGTTGTGGCTTTGTAGACTGTCCTGTCTTGGAATCCATGTTTCCATTGGTAATTTGTAGATAAAAAAAAAATCTAAATAATAATTTAATAATTCATTATTAAATAGAAACATCTTGGATTGGATCTTGCTTTTACTTCCTCATCCCTTCCTGACCTCTGCCCTTATAAATAGAGGTGAATAAATGAATAAATTAAGACATGAATATGTTAGCATTGCCACAGAACTGATGACAAACAGGAAGTGACCTTCATCTCTGTTTCTCCTCTCCTGATGTTTGAAATCTCTGCTGCTGTTCGCTTCCTGTAATAAACAGAAAGAACTAATCAAACAAAAAAATAATAATCCAAAGAACTAATCAAATAAAACAATAATCCTCATTGATGTTTGGATTTTGATGGTAACCTTTTTACCCAGACACTGCTAATTAAATTACTAGCTGTGCTAACCCTAAAACACTAATTATTACATTTAGTTAATAATTAGTATAACAATTAGTTTATAATTAGCACATGAAAGTGCTACACCAACACAGCACTTAGTTGAAGCTAATGGCTAATGCTAAAACTTCAATGTAAATTCTATCTGCTCTAGAAAGACTAAACCCTCGAGCAAAATTTAATATTTTTATTATTTAAATGTTCTAGAATCCCTTTTAGATATTGAATTTATATTTCTACCTTGTCTATTTGATGTTTCTTGTTTTAAATAAAGTTATTTGAGGACAAAGAGAACCGTGAAAAGAGGAAACAGGAGTGCAGAGTAAGCAAATTTCAAAATAAGAGCATGATATATACATCTACTTAAAGAATCACAGATGCCAACCTTTGTTCAACTAAAAGTTTACAAACAGCCGAGTAAATTAGCGCTTAAAAATTCATCGGGAAAAATGGGAAACCAGGTGCGGTAAACATTTCCAAAGTTAGCATTAGCAAACCCCTTAGCTACTCTGTTAGCACATTAGCACGACTGTGGTACCTTTTAATGATGAAGACGAGGAGGATGAGGGTGGTGACCCCCAGCAGGGCGACTCCAGAGGTCACAGCAGCAACCAGAGGGAAGTTAGAGTCTGGAAAACAGAAACTTTCTAACCAGCAGGTTCATTCTGCAGCTGGACGCACCATTCAGATTCTATTAAATTTAGATGATTTAAACTGTTTACAGAGGATTTTATTTCCAGAAAATCTCAAGAGTTTAACTATAAAAATGTGTCGTGGTTCTGTGGTGGTGCAGGGGTTAAGCATTGGTCCCAGACGTGGTTGTCGCAGGTTCGAATCCCTCCCTGCTGACCTTTGCCTCATGTCTTCCCTCTTTCTCATTACCTTCTCTCCTGTCATAACATTGTTAAATAAAGGCCACTGGAGCCAAAAAACCTTTCCAAAATAAGTGTCATGTGGTGGATGCATAGCTCAGAAAATTAGAATAGCTTGAAAAAGTTCATTATTTTGTCCTCCATGTACGGAAGAAGATTAGGGACACAAAAAAATAAAAGAACTCTGAGATTAAAGTCAAAATTCTTTCTTTTTTTTTCTTCGGTGGCCCTAATCCTCTTCCGTACATCAGTTATGTAGATTTATTACACCTTGAATAAAATATGTAAAGTTTTTATTTCTTGTAGTTTTGATGATTCTGGTTAAAGAATGAAAACCCAAATCCAGGAAGCTCTGGTTGCGTCACTTGATGCTTCGGCTCCATGCGAAGATATTTTCAAGGATCTGAATGATAATCCTGTGATTATCCTGTGATTGACAATCAATCAAACACTGACTGTTTGATTGATTACTGGTGTAATAGTCCTATTACACCAGTCACATTACCATTACAACAGTGTTAGTGTTAAAATAATGGTGTAATGATAAAATGAAGAGACTGAACACTGAAAGTGATGTCAACATTTGCTTTTTTAAAAAACAGTTTAGCTAAATTTGCACACGAAAATCCCCCAAATGTTCTCAATTCTTGCAAAAAGACAAATAACTGTCCCAGTATCACACCAGATATGGTGTCCCAGCATTAGGACCATCTGGTCCTAATGCTGGGACACCATTACTTACTAGACTTTTTTCCTTCCACTCAGTTTTCTTGGTTTGAAATATTTTACTCATTGTGTGAACAGAAAACGTTGAACTTTTTAAAGATTTTGTAGCGTTTTTAGATGTTGCTCAGTGGTTCCCAAAGTGTGGGGCGCGCCCCCTAGGGGGAACGCAATGCCATTGCAGGGGGGAGGTGATGAAAAAACCAAACTCTCAGGGAGTTGTTCATGTTTTAACCCCATTTTGACCAGAGGCGTTTTTATGTATTGATGATAGAAAAGTTGAATATTGTTACAAATAAACAAGAGAAATGTTTGAAATAACACTGACAGCAAAGAAAACTCTTTTACAGTATAGAACTAAAAAAAACATTTACACGTTTCACTGCAAAGATGGTTTATACACACTAAAAATGCCAGGGTTCAATTAACACCCAAAAGTGTCTCTGTGTCCAAGTCAGCTGGTGTTAAGTTCAACACCACAGAGTCACATTAACATTACAACAGTGTTAGTGTTAAAATATATTAAAAGTAACACCAGTGTAGTGTTGATCACAAAACATAATGTGGTGTTATTAACCCCTTGTGGGGTAAATAATTGACCCACAAGGTGTCAATATCAATCAAATCCAGTGGAAAATATTCAAAACACACAGAAATGGAAAG
>CAEGAF010002892.1:0-41688 GCA_903067075.1 Micropoecilia bifurca
ACACACACACACACACACACACACACACACACACACACACACACACACACACACACACACACACACACACACACACAAAGCAAAAAAAGAAAAAGTCAACATCACACACATTAATCACCCACATCCTATACAGCGCCTTATAAAAATATTCATATCCGCTTTACCTTTTTCATAACTTATCATTATATAACTACATTGTAAAAATAATTTTAAAAAGCATCTAATTTACAGTAAAATATTAGCAGCTTTTTTTTTTTTTATCATAAATAATTTTACCATAAATAAATGTAATGTAAAATTTTATTTACATTATTTACATAGCTGCTGGTATTTTACTGTAAATTAGACACTTTTTTTACAGTGTAAACTAGCAACAAGAAAACTCATTTGATCACTCATTTGTTTCTTTGCTATTCCACGTCACACTCGGTTCGTCACATAAAATTTCAGTCACATACAATCAGACCTGTGGCCGTAATTTACGGAGGACCAATCCTGCCGTGATTTAAGGATAAATGCAAAAATGAATAAATGACTCATTAAAATAATCATCAGGTCAAAAATGCAGCATGGCAGATAAACTGGTGGACAACAAAATAATAAAAATAACTGATTTTGTATAATAATTGATTAATTAATTAGTCATAAATATTACTGTTAACACTTTTAAGCTTGGTAATTTTTGTTTACTTGGTAATTTTTGTTTGTGTTTTTCTCTTGTTTATTTATTACAAGCCTCTTTTATCCCCATATTTATCACCACCCAAACATATTTGAAACATGTTTTTCCCATAAAAATACATTTATGTTCAAGTGACTTCACTGCAGTTTTATTTCATAAACTGATATTATTTTCTCCCTTTATAATATTTGGGGGTTTTTTAACCAAAAAGATTTCCATGAAACCATTAATTTCCATTTTTTTCCTTCCTCATTTTTATTTCTTGCTCATGTATTGAAAAAAATAAAAATAAATATCCATCCATCCATCCATTTTCTTGCACCCTTTGTCCCTTGGTGGGGTCGGGAGTTGCTGGTGCCTATTTCCAGCTGGCGTTCCGGGCGGTAGGCGGGGTTCGCCCTGGACAGGTCGTCAGTCTGTCGCAGGGCAACACAGAGACACACAGGACAAACAACCATGCACACACACACTCACACCTAGGGGCAATTTAGACAGACCANTGTTTTTGGACTGTGGGAGGAAACCGGAGAACCTGGAGAAAACCCACGCATGCACAGGGAGAACATGCAAACTCCATGCAGAAAGGCCGGGGCTAGGAATCGAACCCAGAACCTTCTTGTTGCAAGGCAACAGCTCTACCAACTGCGCCACTGTGCAGCCCTTAAAAATAAATAAATAAATAAAATAAAAAACAAAGCATGTGAAAGCAAGCTCTGTGCCTACTTTCTTCAGACTAGACTTTGGCTACTATGCGAGAATCTGAGGAGGTGATCCTTTTCCGATCTGTTATTATTTCGTCGTTTTTAATGGCAAGCTGCTTTTTTGGCTCCGTAGTTACTTTAATGAGGCACTTGTACGTTTCTCTATTTATTCTTAATTGTGGCAGGATTGGTCCTCCGTAATGATTCAATCAAATGTGAAGAAGTGGCTTTTGTCTACCTCTCCATCTTCTTCTGGAGCCGGTCCTGCTTGGCCTGAGCCTTCATCTGCTGAACCTCGATGTTGTCGGCCATGCGGCGGCGGGTGTACAGGAGGTGGTTGCCCTTAGCAAGATGTAAGATGGCCTTGTGGATGCGAGGTTGTGTCCCGTGAAATGTGATGAGCTTCCAAAGGAATGAAAAAGCAAACGTTACACAAATCTAAAAATGTTCTTCCTTTCTACTTTTCCCCCCACCCCTATCAGTATATTGAAGTATCAGTATCAGTATCAGTTTCAGTATTTGGCATGTAAAGACATATTCAATTACTTGTTACTTGTGGAAATACTCACTGGAGATTTTTTGTCAATGGGCTTGATGATAAATTTCTTGGTGTCAAAAGAAACGTTTCCAATTTCATTCCAGGGGAATCCAATTTTTGGGGTGAGTCTGGAATATGTTTTTAAAAAAATCAGGTTTATGCTGTAGTTAGGCAGAGAAATAGGTCAATGTACTCTTACAGTCAACATCCACAGAGGTCAGTGTGGTAAATAAAAAACATGAGGGTGAGAAAGGAAAAGGTCAGCAGTGGCAGAGATTTGACCTCTGGTATGTTGCCCTCGCTGCTACAAGTATAAAGTTCTGAACACCATAAAAATGTGCACAGTCTGATATTATAATACAACTTTTCAAGGTTTACCCCAGAAACCCTGCTAAGCCCGGTGGTTGGGTGCGAGGGCATTCATTCATCAAGCGGCCAATCGTGTTTTTGAGTTAAAAAATGTTTAAAGTTGACAGGAAATGTTAAAATATCACTTCATAATGATATGTTATTAAAAGACTGAAAGATTAATACCTGAACACTAACTAGCCTAGTTTAGCCTAGTGGAGGAACAAATGAAGCCTGGCGACCCGCCAGGCTTATAATATAACCCTGAGCTTTTAAAGTTAACAATGATAATACAAATAAAAAACTGAATTAAGCAGCAAAAAGAAAAAATAGAATAGAAATAAAGATTTCTGCAATAAAGTCCTAAACTGTGGGTTTTACCTGTCATCCTTTGGATAGACGTTGATCCCTAGCGCGTCCACACCCAACCACAGCTCTGTGCCCTTCTTGTTTCTGATCTCAAAGTAGGTGACGCCATACATTTCCAGATCCTGAGCGATCTTCAGGTACTCAATGATCGCGTCTTCCCTGTTTGGAGTCACAAAAACATTCGTTCATTTTTTGCTGCAAGACATTAGACATTGGCACATTTTCCCACTGAATAACGAAAAGGACGATCTAAACTGGAAATAACCCCAGATTTTCCTCATCATTTTTCGTTAAGAGCTGTGGCATGTTGCGTCCTGCCAAGTGGCTCAATACAAAAGGGATGAACAGATGCTTGACACCGACCACACTGATGTTTCAGTGATGATTGTCATTTAGTACTATGTTGTATTAATACGAAAAGTAGACTCCAAGGGCTCAAAGTCAGATTTTCTAAAGTTTATGCATGAATTTAACAACAGTGTGGGAGGGGGGTTTAATTGTGAGAGAACTAAGCACATTGTGTTAAACATCCTCCAAAATTTGGTAAAGTATGTGTATTTTTTTTATACTGTGTCTATTGGGATAAAGGGTGAATAACTCACAGTTTAACTGTATCAGGACTCTGTATCTCACTTTAGCTACCACATTATGATTAAATTAGATTTATTTTTTACAAACCTAAGGATAAAGTGTTCTCTTAACGATAAAAGTTCAATGTTAGTGTTATTTAACTCAATCAGGAAGTAGGCCAAGCAGCCATCAGTTGGAGCCACTTCACTCTTGCAGCATACCGAGGTGAGAATCTGCATGGAGCAGCAGGAGTTACATTTACTGCTACATATTAGAGGAACACTTTATTGTCCACTTTTAACTCTTCTTATACCACATTTCTATTCTTTTACTTCTAACATACAACTTTGCTCTTATTTCTGCTTTAGCATTTTATTCATTTTATTGTTGTCCTTTTCTTTTGTCCATTCCATATTTTGAAGGTTCATATGATTTCATCTGTACAGAACTTTGTTGAGTGTGTTGTTGTTTTAAAGTGATTTATAAATAAGTAGTAGTAGTAATAATGTTATCATTGGTTCATTTCTGACATATGTATTTTAAGAATAGTATCAAATTTAGCCTAACTGTGTTTTAGCTCCAAGTTTAAAAACCTCTGCAATCTGTTAGTTGATTAGCTCAGTCACATTTGTTAGCAAAGCAAGGTAACAACAATGTACCTTTAAAAAATGTAGCAACGAGAACATAAACATGATTTACGTTGTTCTCTGTCTGAGAACCAAATAGGCAGAATTGAAACGAGACGTTTTTTTATTCCCCTCTTGTGTATAACAACGTTTTACATGAACGTTGTTGGATTTTGGTTGGATTTTGGTTGGGAGTTTTGGAGAAACCAGCCTGAATTTCTACTTATGCCAATCTTCCTGTTACATTCCAAAAATGTGTCATTTGAAATGTCAATTTCTTCAAAGTCATACAGTTTCCTGTTAGATCGGCTCGAAACCTGAGTTTCAGGGAGCACAGTGTTGTCAGATTCTAAAAAATCTTAAAGCGGACATGTTTTCTTTATCCAAAACAAGAATAAACAACAAAAATATAATTTGAAATTTTCACCATTTCATGACCTTACATGTTAATTGTAACTGCCACATATAAATCAGAACATAAAGGTAAATTTCCCTGACTGATTGTAGTCCAGTAAATTTACTGTCACACAAGAAAAATGCGTGTATGTTAAACAAATATGTGTATGGAAGGTGAGAATGTTTGACATTTTATTTGAAATATGTAGGTTTTTTCTTTTTTTCTTTGTTTTAACATAGTTTTAACGTAACATCAGTCTTTTACTCACTTCAGCATGGTTTTGTGCTCCTCGTGCCAGACCTGGATTCTGTCTTCCCACTGCTCCTTTGACAGCTTGTGTTGATCCAGCACTCTAAGAGAAGAGACAAGCTGTCAGAGTCGCACGGCTCAAAGCAGGATCACTCCGTGTGTGAACACAGAGCTACGCTACACACACGCTGCAGGCACCGGAGGCCCGTTCCTTTTTTTTGAAAGGTCTTAAATTAGAAACAGTGGCTGATGATCATGATTTTGGAGCATATGTGGAAAAAAAACAAAACTAATATATGTCTTATTGACATTTAATGAAGTCCAAGTTTGATATGTTTCTGTATCTTGCATATCATTAAGGATTCCAAAACTGCATAGAAATTTAAGTAACGTGATACAATGTTGTACCATAAATTACTTTTTTTACAACTGTTTAACTGTAAACACTGTAGAGCAATAAAATAGTCATTGGCATCCTGCCATGTAACCCAGAGGACCATCTGCATAAAGGCGTTCTGCACTGCAAAAACGCAAAATCTTACCAAGTGTTTTTGGTTTAGTTTCTAGTGCAAGTATCTTAGTTCACTTGCAATACTAAACTGTACTAATGCTCAAGTTTCAAGTACCAGTGGAGTTAAAAGTGACGAGAGTAAAGGTTGACTGAAAAAACAAAATTATCACTCATTTGAACATTTCTTGAAAGCTTGAGAGCTTTTACAGCTTATTATGACACGTAGTGACATAAAGCAATAAACACGTTGAGATAATTTTCATATCTTTTTTTTTTTGCCAGGTTCCAATACACCATTCTGAGGAACGTGAGTTTGAAGGAACCCAGCACATCAATAGATAAGGGTCCTATTTTAAGCTCATCTGATAGTATTTTTTTATTTAAATTGTTGATATGACATGAATACTTAGGTGATATTAACTTTTACATTACTAAATGGTGTTGTGGGACCATCCTTTGACTAAATATCTGGAACAAATATGACACGCTGTGTGTAAACGTGTTGGTTTGTTGTTGACGCGCAAACCAAAAGTCTTGTTCCAGTTATCAAAAACACAAAAAAAGAAAAGAAAGGGAGGAAGTTTAAGACTTAAGATCTAATCCTTAAGTCTGTACCTGCCTTTAGTTAAATCTAGACATATTTGTATCCATAGAAACGATAAGACTGCTGGCTAGATGATTAAAAACCATTCGAGCAGCAGGAAGCATTTGAGTTTATGCCCAAACTCTGCAGGACAGACATCAGCATCCCACAGTTTCCCACAGTTTGAGCTCACCTCTTCGGGAGCAGACGCTCCGAGGACAGGTATCCCTGCCGGTGCACCGACTTGTCGTACTCGCCGTACTTCGCCTGCACGGCGTAGGAGGCCAGCAGCACAGCGGTCTCCGGGGGACAGTAGATCTCGTCGGACAGGATGTGCTCCTTCACCTGCAGGAAGAAGAGCTTCCTGGTGACGTCCTGGATCAGCTCCTCGTCCACGTCCTCGGGATAATACTGGACCCGGAATTTGAACTGCAGGGGAGTCTCGTTCTTCACGTTCTGCTCTGTCACCTGAAGGGACAGCGAGGGCACGGGGGTTAAAATGTGCCAAAGAGAGGGGGAACGCTCATGAATTAAATAAAAAAACAAAAGCAACATTAAGTAGACATTAGTTAATATACAACTGAACACAGACAAGGAATTCACTTAAATCCATCAAAATATGTTGTTAAAGTTATCCACCTATTCCCCAAAAACTACAGATAATCACACTGAAAAAAGCTCCTACACACAAGATTTGTTAGTTTATTTAGAACATGTTTGAAAATTAAATATAAATTAAATGTAATCAACAAGTATTTCAGAACGCCTCAATCTAAAGTTCAAAATAAGGTAGGAGGAAGTATAAAGGCATTAAACCCTCACACAGTGACGAATGACAATGACACGACGAAACTGTTAGCATAGCTTTTAAGCTAACAGTCAGACTTTTCTGTTAGATCAATCAAACTCTGATTAAACATAAGTTTCCACCCAACTAACATGTCTTGATCAGCTTTTCTATTTATTTTGCTATTTTGAGCCTCCACTCAGAAATTTGTATGATGACATCACATAAGTGATGACAGCTCAGTTTGTTTTGTTGTTATCTACATTGTTTTTAAAGCAAATTACTCCTTCGGAGTTGATTTCTTGCATTCTGTAACATCGGCTTGTCTTCAGTCCTGTGCCTTTTCTGATGTCATTGCAACGCAATTTTTATTTATTTCATTTTGAGTGTGTTTCTTTTAAAAGCACACCATTAACGTACGGAAGCAGAGAGTTGACATTTTCCAGATATATTTTTTCCACCAATGGTTTTCTTGAGACAATGAATTAATATCCAGAAAACCGCATGCCGTTGTTTAACACACACAAACAACAACAACAACAATCATTTCGTGATTAACGCATTATCTCGAGAAACCCATGGGGTTTAAAACGCATATGCTGAAATAGTCCGCTTTAGGCTTCCGTACATATGTCGTTATCCAGCTGTGATATTATTAGACGCTACAGTCAGGTTACTGCTGAGTCATCTTAGTCAGAAAAAGAGTTTAAAATATTAGTGGAAAGTGTAACTTAAATTGTTTTTCGATGCACAAAAATATCACTGATGTTCTTGATAGCTTGTAATATATACATGTATTTTTAAATAAGGTAATAAAATAAGCATCAACTTTAATTGTATGGCATTGAAACAAAGTAGTATAGTGTGTTACAATGAAGAATGTAAACCTTAACTCATGTATTCTCATGTGCTCTTTTATTTAAAACAAAAGAAACAAAATCCTTAAAATAAAAAAATAAATAAAATTGAAACTGGCCCATATTGTACTCACTTTCTTGTCTTCTGCCAGCCACGAGACAAGTCCTCTGTTGTCCACAAACTGAAGGCCGAAGTACCAAATCTCACGAAGGCCAATCGTCCTGACAACCTGACGGCAAGACACAAAAACAGAAGAGTAAGCGTGAGGACTTCTCTCTACTGTCCACAAGACAGCCACATAAACCTTTAAATATAAAAAGTGGCAGCTGAAACATTGTGATCTTTCTCAGAGTTTCTGATTTATTCGCTATTCAAAACAAATGATCAAACTCCAACCATCGGTCAATTTTCCCTCTCTCAACTTAAGAAAAGCATCCCCACAGCTTAACCAGTGCAAAAACAGTGTGGTGGTATTTTTGTCTAACCTCTAGTGCAAATGTAAGACTAAGCAAACTTCAAAGAAAATTTTCAGCTTAAACTGGGGTGGAGGTATGGTGAACATAGTAGATTTTCCACCACAGTTGTACTATAAAAAGTTCAATTTTTATCTCATTGACCATTTTTGCTAGCTCAGCTTCACGACGTGCTGCTAACTGGATTTTTTATGACCTTTCTGTCCACAATAGATTCCTTCCTATCACATTTGTATAAAGTCCAGATTTCAGTCTCTTGGCAAATCTTCCAGAATAATGATCACTTTGATTACATCTCTTCAGGTTAAGGCAATGTTTGTTGTCTCGTCTGCTGAGTTTACTGGTCATTATGATGCTATGTGTTCACCCTTTTGTTGCCATCAGTTTGATTTTGGTTTAGCTTAGAGCTAGGCTTTATTTTTGCGTCACACACATAAAAATAATCTTTCAGTCCTCCCCAAAACCACTTGTGATTAACAAAAATCATTGTTGTTCTTAGATGTGTGCTTTGCCGACTGCAGCATACAGACCTGTTCAAGCAGCTGCCTTCCTTTGGTGTTGCCTCTAAAGGAAAACTCCAGCTCTGCGTCCATTGTGGTGACGCGAACATTGACCTGCAGTAGAAAAAGGGCAAATTACTGATTACATTCATTGCACACACAGAAAAAAGGAATTCTGTTTGGATAGGCATAAAATGTTTTCTTTCCAATGGTTTCTTTATTTTCCTTCTTTAAACCAGAAATGTGCCTAAATCTGCCTAAATTCTATGTTTGACTGCATTCACATCCACAAATGGAAAACACAAATAACAGACTGATTTGCTGAAAGCACATCCTTAATGTGGATGTGCTTAATGTGGATCCTGTTAACCGGATTATTCATAAACCATAATTGCTCACTATCTCATTAGACTTTAGACCAGCCATGCGAACATGAGGGTGAATATCATTGTACTTGCTTCTTGCACACAGGCATTGCGAGATCAGCCTGTGTTGCAGCAAGCAGTATTAAAACTGAGTTTGCATAAAAATGGATTTCCACCAATTGAAAAAAAAGGTTTGGTTTTGATTCATTTCAACTGGTTAAAAAAACCCAGCACAAAACCATAGATTGGGATGGGGTTTGTAGCACATACAGAACAGATTTATGAAGTTACACCAGAACACACCCTGACTGTCATAAAGATAAACACACTAAAGGTTGGGCAGGAACCAATGGAACTTGTAATTATGAAACCATCACTAGCTTTTTAAATTGTTTCCACCTTACGTGATCACATGTATGAGGTAACATTTTTATCTGGTGTCTTCATAATGCATTTGTCATTCTAGCAAACACAGGCCGGGATTTTCAAATCCTACAATGTGACTGTTATTACACAAACCTTTGCAGAAACCCCCGAAAAAACAAACAGCCAAAAAAAAAGCACAAGAGAATATATAGCACAATGGTATCAGAGTTTGGGTTCAGCTGACTGTTGAGGTTCAGAGTTGTTGCTCTGCACGGTCCTTAATGTCTCTGTGTTATTTTGTTGTATTACTTTTGCAAGTTTCTTGTTTAGAGCTCAAGCAGAATGTTATGTACAGCATTGTGTACAGGCGGATTATTTGCTCGGTTGTCTGGCTCTTGTCTGCTCTCTTGTTCCCATACACTCACTCTTTCAGGCTGAATACAGAAGTGATTCCATAAAAATAACACAGGGACGGCTCCTTTATTTACCATCCGTCTTCCCCTGGCAGTTTTAGGCTGACAAAGCTGACCCGGAGTGAAGTGACGGCTGCATACTTTGCTGTGCGGCGTTAGTTTAAACTGATAATGACAAATATTTACAACATTGTTGTCTTCTTAATTCAGGTTCGTTTGGAAATCCACGAAAAGTTAAAAGCATGTTACATTTGGAAGACAACAATGTTCGTGGTATTGCTTTATTTGCTTCTAAAATACGACTTTGTCTTTTCAAGCTGCCATGGTAACTCAAAGCGGAAGCAAGAAAGCCGCATTTCGCTCATGCGGATGTGATGTCAACGCCGTATGTGCATAGAGCCCGTTGTGACTTTTCAAAAATGAATGCATTTTTGCCCCACATGTAAAGGCTTGTTGATTACTTACTCAGATCAAGCCAGAAGGCAAGTAATGAAATATGTTGTCAGCATTTTCTAGACCAAGACATTAAACATTAAAGTCTTCTTCAAGGCTGTCTCCTTGCAGTGTCAATAAAAGTACAACCATAGGTCCTGTTGTAAAGTGCGGCTTGACCCATCTTATCAGCTTCACGCTGAACACTTGAGTGACTTTTACTTTAAGACTTTGAGACTCATGAATTGTTAGAGATTGTGTTGTTTTAGTTTGATAAATCCTTTCTGACCATTTTGAAACCACAAAAGTCAAGATTTTTTGGTGAATGTCATTCTCTTCTTTTTTTCTGCTATATATATATTTTTTTTATTATTTTCCTCATTGGTGGAAACAAAGACACAATCAACAGCCTTACAGTCAGCCCTACATCAATCCAAAGAAGAAAATTGGAAGAGCATAATTTTGGCATTTCCTTATTTAGTTTAAATAAAATGCATTTTCTGGCATATTTCTTCCTGCTTAATAAAAATGTCCATCTTGTCCAGATTCAAAGACAAGGTGCATCTTTCTTCCATTCTGAAAACAAACCCGGTTCACGCCTTTCTGTACCCTCATTTTTTTATTGTTTTTTTTGCCCGACGCCAGAAGAATTTGGCAAATGTCATTATTGACTTGAAGAAATCATTTTAAGAGGCTTAATTCACTAGTTTTGTTTTTGTCTTTTTCATTATGTGCATATGAATTCATTGAGTTCAAGTAACACTTGGAGGGTAATTCAGAGTCAGGAATGTGTGCAGCATGGGTCAAACTCTACATTTGGTTAATGAGTAAATGGCATGAAGGATCACTGGCTCTTGGTAAAACTTACAACAGAAAGAAGCAAAGAAAATATCAGCATAAAAAAGTCGGATGCAATTCCACAATTCTGACTTGTTTTTGTTCTTACACTGGTCATCACAAAGGATTTATAGAAGCATTATGAGCAGGGGTTAGTCTACAGAACCTCAACGTGCTGTTTTCAAACCAGGAAGAAGATGTACGGCTAAGGCAATAAGTAATACAGCAGGAATCCTACCTGCTTGGGCATCTTGGCTGTGGTCTGTGGCTCCTATCAGAGGAAAGTGTATCCCAGGCTGACCGAGGCTGCAGTGGCCAACTCCCAGCAGAACCTCCACCTGATAAAGACAGCTTCTCACGGGCAAGCCCAGGGGCAAGACTCGTGTCCTTTGAACTCAGGAGATAACTCGCGAAGATGTGGGAGGACCGACTTTGGCACCAAACCGACGGATTTACCTCCGGTGTGACAAAAAGCTCCACCCATAGGAGATCACCTGTTTCAGCGCCCAATACCTCCATGTGACCTTTGATCGGAGAGCGCCGACACCTGTTGTGCTATTTCTGTAGCTTGTTTGGAGATGAAGGAAATGCATCCGCATAACAGCAGGTGGAGAGTTTTTGGTGTTGTTGGTCCGCGTATTGCTCACGCTGAGATACATCTCGGTCGTATGGCTGTGTTTCACCAAGCTGTTCATCCTAAGCTGTTACCAAAATTATTCTTTCTTTCTAAAAAGTTCAAAGCTGCAATAACTACAATTTTTTTGTTTTTTTGCGTATTTGTTGAAACTGTCACCATGTCATGACAGTATATTATGAGACGGATAATCTGCTGGAAAAAAATGGATCTCCTCCGCCTCCTCCTTGAGTTACTATTGATGTCTGAACAAATGCACCACTCCCGGTCAAAAGGAGCCAATCAGAGTCATGAGGAGTGTTTTAGCGCTGTCAATCACCCTCATGAATGCTAAATGTGCTAAAAGCTTAGCAATAACCCACTGTTACTAGAAAAACGTTTTAGCCCATCGTCATTGGTCAATGGTAGCTATGCTAACTAGTCTTAGCATTCACAACCAGTTCTGCTAGCAGGGAGAAGCTGTATCATAGGAGAGAGCAATGTAGGGGAGTGGAGTAGTGCATGATTGACAGCGCTAATGTAACCGAATCTTTCTGCGTTAGGCTGGTTTTATTGAACAATCAGAGCCGTGACACGGGATTTCTTTAAAATGGATGGTTTCTCGATTTATTCTGACGAGGACAACAAACAGAAAACAACAGTGTTACAGGTTGCCTGCTCCAAGTCCTTCACAAAACAAAAGTACATAACATTTTATGTAATTATAACAAAAGAGAAATACAACCAGTTTACACTAAGACCCGCCTCCAAGCTCTAATAGGTTGTTTCTGGTTAGCACTCAGAGAACAAGAGGAGCTCATTTTTTCACATCTGTCTCATAACTTATTGTCACGACACAGTGACAGTCTTAACAAATATATTTAAGAATATATTTTTAATAAAAGCTACATACTGAAGCTTTAAGAAAGTTGTACCTTAAAATAGCTAACCTTGTTGTTTTTGTGCTTTTAAACGTATTCGCCGTCTTCAATACTGTGGGTCATAATGGTTTGGTATCAAGTTTAGAACAAGTACAACCCTACCCAGATTTAAAATTATAGTATCTCACAAATATTTATTTCATTTGAGGACCCCAAATATATTTTGATTTAATGTTATTTTTAGATAATCTGCCACTCATCTGATTTTTAAGCCCATTCAATAAATTAGAATATTATTGAAATGTACAAATGTGTGAAAACATGATGAAACACATTACTCAGACTATTTACACGCAAACTGGTGTTTTCCAGCCTTTATTTCTGTTAATCATGATGACTTTCCACTTACAGTTAATGAAAACATAACCGTACATTAAAATGAGAATACTACTTCAAACCAATAAAAAGAAAAACATTTTATTGTGCAGAATGTAGAAAAGTGTGCAATCCTACAGATTGTTTTCAAATGTTTTTTTTTATCTGATAAATGAAAAAGCACCAGAAAGCATATATCATTTATTGAAAGTGAATATATATGATGATCTCCCAAAACCTTTAGCAGGATTCCAGCCTCTGTGAAGCTTACAGGAAATTGCCTGCACTGTAAACAACCATCCCTCACTGCAGAGAGACGAGCGCCAAGCTGAACTTAATTCGGTATTTGGAAGCGAGCCCAATGCGGACTGAACAAATTCAAATTGTAAAAACACTTAATTTCTCCTCGTGTTTGCTGATTAGGAATCCTAGTCAAAGGGAGAAATCCCAAACTGTCCCTGTGAGACGAGATTTGAATTGAGCGGAGTTGCACATAGGAAGCCAATAGCCAGGCTAAGTTTACGAAGGTTATCCCAAGAAATCTGGCGTGAAAGAAAAGAAAACCCGACCAACTTCTGGAGAAAATGAGAAGCCTTTTTGTCTTTTTAAGTAATCTTTTAAAGATGGCATGATCTAAATGAATTACCTGAGTATATCACTCGTATTGACATGGTTCCAGGATGGTAAAGCTTTTTTCAGATTTATAAGGATACTAATTAAAGAAGTATTGTATAACCTCTTTGTCTAAATCAGTTCAATGTGGGCTTATTTTATCCCCAGCTCAGATGATCTCTTCCACATTCCCTGCTCTCTGGCCCCAGCAGCCTTCAGCTGCTGAACCTCGATGCTGTCGGGCTCTTTGCGGCGATTGTACAACAAGTGGTTGCCCATGGCAAGCTGCAAGATGCTCTTACATTTGTGAGAACCTTGTTCAGGGAATGCCTGCAAAACCTGCAAAAACAAATCCTCATGAAACACTGCTCAATTTACAAAGGGAATTGAAAACCCCGTTAGTCCGTTAACTATGATGGCACATCAGGATCATTGTAGATAGTAAAAAATAGAGGAGTAGATTTCTAATGAAAGCCTCTGAACCTTTGAGACTAATTAAAGAAAAACAAGATTTCTGAGTAGGTTGAAAAGAAAACTCAGAAATATTTAGATTAATCTCAGAAAAGTTCCAGAAAAAAAGTTAAAAAAAATTGAGACTATTCTCAGAAATGTTGTCAAAAAAATTCTGATAGAAACATTTCAGAAATTTGGGTGGGGGGGGGAGGGGAGAGAGGGGGTTTTAGAGATTCCTGAATGGACATTTAGACATTTTTTCTTAATTTCCTGGAGTTTCAAAAGCTTTTTTGAGACAATAATCTCAAAATTTCTGTGTTCTTTTGCCAGAAAATGTCTTTACTTTTGAAATGTGGAAATTTCCTTGTTTTTTACAGGGGCTCTCTTTCCCACCACAATGATGTTAAGTCTCTTAGACCTGAAACTTATGCTTCTGATTTCAGCCCACAGAAATTGACTCAAAGGGGTTAATCTAGAAAAATACATATTTTTAAGACAGCTGAGTGAAACTAGCAAATGCATTGTGAAAACAACATTTGAGGATGTTGAATCCTTGCCATAGCGAAATGAAGAGGATTGTGTCAACGGCCTTTTGGAACAACTGTCAGTGTGGTCAAATGTGCAACTCAAACGGAAAAGACAACCGAGGTCAATGACTGAGGTTTCAATGCTAGTTTGTTGACCTCATGTCCACAACTGCATGTAAACACAGCCGAATGATATTAATATGTTCAGTTAGTGGTTTTACTATTATAATGTAGCTTGTGAACAGCAGAAACTAAAGATATAAGCCACCTTACTTGTCTTACTTGTTGTCTTCTGGGTAGATTTTAATACCAAACGCATCCATTCCCAGCCACAGTTCTGTTTTCTTCTTGTCCTTCACCTTGAAGTAAGTAACACCAAACATGTCCAGAGTTTGTGTGATCTTTAGGTACTCGATCACAGCCGTTTAGGTACTCGATCACACCCTGTTTTAGTTAGACATATTCATATTTTACTCTATGTAAAAATAAAAAATAACAAAAAGGAATTGATTATGTTCTTGAATGATAGAAGAGAATGACTCAAGTGAATTTGTTAGGCTTCCTTAGAAAACCTTTGAAACTAATTTGAATAATAAACTGAACTGATGCACTCTTTGAAAAATAAATCAAATAAATAGAAGTGAAATAAAACAAGAACAAAGACCCACTGATTTTTTGAAAACCCACTGGAACCCAACACAGGCTCCTTGAGCCTAAGGATAAAATTATCATTCTGGAATGTTATATTGAGTCTGCTCAGCTAGCTGGTCCCTATTGGTACTTTTTAGGAGTTGTTGAGTTACAGTGATAACATCAAACATCTAGAGGACATTTTGTGACCCTCTTACATTGGCTTTTAGATTGTTTCTCACTTCAATTCACCATTCATTAATTACTGCATTAGGTTAGCTTAAATGCTGCCTCATACCTTCTGATCTTAGTCAGTCATAAGTTTTTTTTGGGGGGGTTGGGGGGGGTTGATAGTTTGTTTGTTTTGCTTTTTTTTGGCATTGTCTTCCACGGCAGGACTGCTACGGTTCTGTCAGTCTTTTTATTAGCAGAAATCTTAGCATTTTGCACTTGCGATGCTAAATTGAGGAGCGATTATTTTTCTTTTGGGTTTTATTGGTGGTTGGCAAACCAATTTACGGTGCATTTTACTGCCTTTAGACATCTATGTCTAAAGGCAGTAATCTATGTCCTTTAGACATATTATGCCCTTTAGACATAATATGTCTAAAGGGCATATTATAATATGCCCTTTAGGTCTATGTTATTTATGTGTATGCCGCCACCTACCAGACAATCTTGAGGAGAATTTGGCTCTACTAGCTAGCATAGCAATTTTGACAATGAACCAATTAGAATGATGAGATAGTCAAATAACGTTTCAATTAGTTATTTTAACTAATTGCAACAATAAGATTTTATGATTTTATGTATGTATATAATATATGTATATATATTTATATATATGTACATGTATATGTATATGTGTGTGTGTGTGTGTGTTTTGACAAATTATTTAATGAATTCATTTATTAAAAATGACTTTAATAAACAAGATACATTTATTTAATAAATAGATCATTTTAATCATTATTCTTCCAGAATATATATTTTTGAATGATTCCCTCAAACTCTCTGAGACCCCTTAGCGCCCTCTGGTGGGCCCCCACTTTAACAGATCCTGATCTAAATGATTCTAAGCAGGTGTTTCCTCGTTACTTCAGATATCAAACTATTTATCAAGTCTGTTAATGTGTCAGTGAATTCACGGGAGTGACACATAGTAGGTGGTTACTCACTTGTTGCCCTTCTCATACTTTTCTGCGCAGGAGTCCAAGATCTTGGCAACATCTGGAGGTCAGCAGATATTTCCTGAGAGAATGTCCTCCCTCACCTGCAGGAAGAAGAGCCTCCTGGTGGCGTCTTGGATCAGCTCCCTCTCTGTATTCTCTGGGTAAAACCGAACCCTGAGCTTTAGCTGCAGGGGACTCTGATTCTTTGCATCCTGAGCCAACACCTACGCAGAAGATAAAAAATGCAGATTAAAGATTTAAGCATGCAGTGGCAAACGAGGAAATGAGATATAGTAATAATAATTAAAACAAATATAAAATAAAGGCAGTATAAATATTAAGCAGCATGCTGATCAAAAACCAGGGATGAATGGTGAATTGAGCTACAATGGAGCCAGACTTAAATGTAATCAAGGTTCTACTCAGAGGCAAGTCTGGCAGTAATTTAAATTCAAAATAAACTGTTTTTAAAACACAATAAAAAGCTTGCAGACGCGCTAGATGTATTTGTAGCTGATGCTTTTAATTCAGGGGCACTGAAAACAGATGTGCACCACACATTTCAGATTTTTGTTTATAAAATGTTTTGGAAAACTTGTCCCTTAATCCTTTCACTTGATAACTATGCACTACTGTTTGCTTATCTTTGACATAAAATGGCGCTAAGATCATATTGAAGTTTGTGGTTCAAATGTGGAAAAAAAGAGAGAGTTCAATATAGGAATGATAATAATAAAACATAATTAATGTTGCAAGTTACATGCGTTTAACATTCTCTCCGTCTGATTTTTAACACTGAACAAATGAAGTGATGAGGCTTTTGCCCTATTTCCCTGTTGTAACTGTTTTAGCAAATGACTCGAATGGAGTTGCGCTCAAAGTTCTGCAAAGTCCCGGAAAAGCGCGGTTCTGAAGGCAGCGTGCGTCGCAAAGGAAGCCAGTTAAACAAAATGTTTGGTGTTTGTTGTTAGAAATGGATGAAACAACAATGTTTATGAACCAAAACATGCGAGACAACCATCTCACTTTTTTCTCAAGGTTCAGCCATTTGGTGATTCCTTTGCTGTTGGTAAACTGAAATCCGAAGCACCAAATCTCACCCAGGTCAATAGCCTTGGCAACCTGAGAAATAATTACATACAGAGACCAACATGGTGACAAACACAGAGCTCAAATAGCTTGCTTAAAATGCAGAGTATCAGGTAAAAGTTGGATATTTGTTAAAATATGTTGGTATTAAATCAGTGCTGTGCACCAGAGTGTTTGGAAGTGGGAATACTGTGACTTTACTTTTTGCTTCCTTTCAAATAATAAAACGTGCAAATACACTTTGAGGTTTCAAGCCAACTCTACTGCATTCCTTTAACACGTTTTAAACCACGCATGCATACTTTAGCCTTTTTTAAATGTATTAGAAAACATATTTCATGTTTTTATGTCAACATAAAGAATATTGACATGTGTGTCAATTTTAAATGCAAACTCAACAGTGGAGCTAAAACAGGAAATAAAACATTTCCATTCTCATTTTTTGGTTGGAGGTTTTTCTTCCATACAGCTGAATATTCTTAGCCTAATTTTTCTATATCCTCCAAAGTACACAGAGCAACAATAAATCCCAAGTTGAATTGGGAAGAAAAATAACCCAACATCTGCCTGTAAAAATCGCTGTCTTTTTTATTACACGTGATTTATTGCATTTCTAATGTTTTTAAATGTATTAATCTTGTATTAATCTTGAGCATTTGTGGTCTGTAACTTCTGCTTTTTTTTCTTTTTGCACCATTAGAGTCTTGTTTATCGTTTAAATATACGTTTAACAAAGGAGTGGAATTTGTGAAACACATTTAATTAATCACAAAACATACAAACCATTTCTAGGAGCTCCTTCCCTTTAACTGTGGGTTGGATGACGAACTCCTGCACTCCATCCATCCTAGTGACATTTCTGCAGCAATAAAAAAACAACGATAAAGTTTTATAGCCAATAAATTCCAATGTCCTCAACAACTAAACAGACTGTAAAGTCGCATCGATTCACAAATACAGATGAACACATCAAAATATCATCAAAAGTACATGGAAAATATCAAAGATGGCTGAATTATTTACAACTCCCGACCCCACTAAGGGACAAGGGTGCAAGAAAATGGATGGATGGATGGATGGATGAATTATTTACACCAAGAACAAGCGTCAGAGTTACGTTCCTACCATTTTGGACATCTTGGACGAATCCCGGTAGATTAAAAACAAAAAAGTCTCAGAGGGAATAAAAACCTGTCGATATGATGGGTAGAGTGTGAACAGTGACTGTAGGAACTGATAGATTTAGCTCTACTTAGGACCTGGACGCACAGCTCCACCCAAAGACAATCCCCCGTCTCAGCAGCTGTGAGCTTTGATCGGAGAAGATTACATAAAGTGCACATGCTTTTTCATATTCCGCCACATCTCAGACGTAGAACCTTTAAGCTCTGCTGGGAAACGAACAAATTCTGTTCCTGTAAACAGGAAAAGCTGCAGCAGCACAGGCAGTAGTTAAAAACAATGGGTGCTTTAAACAGAAAGGTCACACATGTACGTCATCTGTTTTCGCACATCTCAGATCCAGTTGAATAAGAGTGTGAGGCATAACGCAAATTATTTCTTATTTAAAAACCAGGTTTCCGCTGTCATCTTAATGATCTGTTGGATGATCCAGACTCTCAAAGCTCCAATCTAAACTGGGTTTGAATAGATAAAATCAGCAAACGCTAAGCTTCTTTAAAAGCTCTGACCTTAAACATACTGAAAATCAATGGACCAACCTTAAAGGCGTAGTACTATGTAAAACTGACTTTTTTGTTTCTCTTTCCATCTTGTTATAATGCTATCCTTTCATCAAAAACATACCTGTAATCCTTTAGTCACCATGGTAACCATTCAGCTGAGCAAAACGCTTGGTTGGACCTAGCTCCGCCTTAGAGACGTAGCTCCTCCTTTCAAATCTTTCTCTTCACAGAGCAGCTCTGCCCTGTGACTCCCCGTTCCTTCCTCAGTTCCTTCAGACTAGCCAGCAGCAATCAGCATATTGTATACTCATTATATGAGCTGCTTCTCAGTGAAAAACGTTGTTGATATTAATCGAGGCGCCATGTTGTGATGACTTTCTGAAGGCAAAGTTTCAGAATGAACAAAGAGCTTTTAAAGAGACAGAGGGCCAATTTCCAGCCGTTAAATTGCAAGGTCAAATTTCTTTTAAGTCATATTTGATATGTATTTTTAGAACAACTGAAGGTGACATATTTACTTGATTGTGCTATAAAATAATACTGTGTGGATGTAAAACACGTTTTAAGAAACTAGCCAAAAGTTTAACTTTTCATAAAAACAGTGATTAAATAACTGATTTTGGTGGTATTGTTTTTTGTTGTTGTTTTTTAAATTTGTGATGCAAATACAAACAGAAATGGATGTAGCACACAGACAGAGTCGGGAAGTATCTGTTTATTTCACATTGTTGAAATGAACATTTTTATGACTATTAGTAGTTTTCTGCAGCACTAATAAAATCTCTCTTTAAGGCAACAACCAGGGTAAAAATAGATGACTCAAGCAATTTGTCAAAACAGAGAAGACAATGAACCCACAGGGAACACCGAGCGCTCAAGTCAGAATTATGGGAACAAATCTTACACTACAAATAGTGTTCTGATAGTGTTAGATCAGAACACTGTTTGATCAGAGTAGAAAAATCGAAAACGCGAGGTGACATTAAAACTCATCTCTGGTTTGAAAAAGAGGCTGGGCTTCTGGTTTGAAGTCTTTGTTGGGGCTTCCGTCCTCGTTGAGGAGTCGTGCTGCGGTGTAACCCACGATGGGATACTTGGCTTTGTACGTTCCCTCAAACACTCTGTCCAAAGACTGGAGCTGCTCCTCTGTGAGTCCTGTCTGTACATGGAAAGATAAGAAACAAAAAATTTTTTACAGTGCTTTGCAAAATTATTCATACCAGTTGAACGCTTTTTTTTGTTTTGTTTTTACATTTGATCACATTTCAACCTCAAACTTCACTGAATTTCATTTGTGTTTTTGTGAAAGAGCAACAAAATGTGTTGCTTATCTGCAAAAGGAGGTAAAATGGATAACAGTATTAACACATCGATTTCAATTTTTACAAACAAAAAATATCTGAAAAGTGTGGTGTGCACTTATGTTAATAGTATTTACTCTAATAACCCAGGCCATCCTGAACATCAGTCACATAGTGAAGCACAGTGGTGGCAGCATGATGCAGTGGGGAGGCCTTTCTACCAGCGGTGCAACAACTCATTGATACATATCGATTAAATGATTAACAATCAAATTGCACAGATGCAAAATGTAAATATTGATCCCTATCGTCACGTTTAAGATGTATTTGTTTTGAAATTTTCAAATGTTTATTTCAACGCCTGATATCTCAAAGAGCTTTGAAAGAAAATGGTCAAATCATGTTCTAGTTGGTTTTTGTAATGATATTGTTGCGAATGGTTCTGTTAAATTAGCAAATCATTTAAATCTCAGATTTGTGAATTGAGACACAAAAGGTTTGACTCAAGTCAGACAAAAGGGAACGCTATCAAAAACCAATTTTGAAGACATTTATGCAAAATTTCGAACATATTATTCCTCTCATTACTGCGGCATTTAGCAAATAGAAATAACTAGTAATTCTAACTGGGCTAAAACAGGAGAAGTTTGGCCTGATTTGACGTCAAGTGTGTGAGCGTCTTTTCATTAGTTGTACGAAAGCTTCTGGTTTCTGCTGCATGCTGGCTCCACGGACCTTCGCCGAGGAACGTCTGATCGCTGCTGAACAGGAGAAAAACGAGGGTCATCTTTGCTCCAGAGAAATCTGAATCCGTTGAGTCACAGAATGACAACAATGTTCTGGTGACAACAGCAGGAAGTTTGGTTGTGTTCACTTTGCGAAGCCAAAGCGATGAACAATAAATACCAACTGTCTTCTTGACAATGAAGACAGTTTATTTCTGCTGAGCAAAGCTGAGATTGCTACAATCTAAACTTTAAGCAAATCTGAGAGTTTTCATTTAAATCGTGGCAAAGAAGAACTTTCCTAAAACAAACATACACACTTTCTTTGAAGATATGGTGGCATGATAAATTATTTCCCTTGAGATTTCTATTGTCACACATTTCTGTTTTCAGATAATATTTTCATTCATTTAGAGGGAAAAGAAAATACCCAGCACAAAGTGAAAATACAATAACTCTGCTTGGTTTGCATAAAATTGCCTGTGATTAATCTCATTTGAGTAAATTTAATTAGCCACAGCCAGACTTAATTACTGTCTGACTTGTAGAACAGACAAATTGTTTCATTGCTGTGACACATTTAACAAAAGAAAAGAAAAGAAAAGATTCTTGAAATTGTGGGGGAAATATTCAGAGGAATAATCAGAGGCGGAATATTGGCACACTTACGAAAAAGCAAAACAAAAAATACATCACACTGTTGGCTAAGCATGGCAGTGGTAGTGTGATGGTGAGGGGCTGCTGTGCTTCCTTAGATACTGGACCACTTGGTGTAAATGATGGAACAATAAATTCTGTCATCAAAATCAAGGTTTTTGTGTGTCCTAGTTAAAGCATGCACTTAAATTCAAATGTGGTAAAATTATGCTTAAAAACCCTCAAGTGTAGCTGAAATAAAATCGCTGAATCGCAAAGAGAAACGAAAATGTAATAAGTGAAATTATTATTTGAAGACTGTTTATGATTTTTTTTTTTTTTTTTTTTGTCTGATATTAAAAATTGCTTGGGGTCGATATGATCATGTGAAAGCAGAGTTTGGGATGGTGTGTGTAATGAGTTTTAGTCTGGTCTTGAAAAATGAAAGGCCCCATTGTGAAAAACAAACTATCTCAAAATCCATATCATGCAGTGGTGCGTTCACGTGAACTGAAAGTGGATGAAAATGCAGATTTGTTTCCGAAACAAAAGAAGGATCGGATATCTATCCTTCTTTGTATGGACATGTCAGTCTGAACAGTTTGCAGGGCGGCACCGCCGATCCTTTTGTGTTGCTCACAGTGTCTGACGTCAGGTCTGCTGGGTTCAGGGACATCTTGGCCACAGCTCGGGTCGAGTCCTTCCCAACTAGAGCGTTATATGAAGCATCTTTACCATAAAACTCTGCAACGAGCCAAACAAACATTGGAATGTTGGTTGACAGAAAACTGGTTTGGGTTCAACTATTTAGAAGGTTTTGAAATGTTTTCTTTCATCGTGCTCCACTTTTAAAAAAAAAAAAAAAACAACCTTTTCCTTTGGAGACGTCAAACACAACACCTTTTATTGCCATGTAAATAGGCTGGCCTTCCTGAAACAGGCAGGTGACACAAAGGACAGTAAGTTATTCCTTATCGCAATTGAACGTAAACACATATTCAGGAAGCAGGGAGTTACTGTATCAACAGAATGAATTTTACCTCACTGCCGTCGTATCTCTGGAGCTCCTCCTCAGTAAAAAGTCGCACAGGTTTTGTGTCTGGTTTGTAATTTAACTGAACCTCCTCGGCTAAACTCACAGAAAGAAGCACGAACAGGACCCAAACCTGCGTCGTTGCCATGGCAGGGACGTTGTTTGATGGACCTCGTGCGGAAACTCATCCTGGAACTTCCTCTTAGTGACACTTTCGGTGTTGCGTTTGTGAACTCTCGGAAATGTGACTGGTATTGTCAGAAAAGATTTCTGGAATTAAATTTATTCAACGAGTTTTTAGGTGATTTTATTTTATTTTTGATTATTTGAAAACTTCCTCTGAATGT
This sequence comes from Micropoecilia bifurca, assembly GCA_903067075.1. Lineage (NCBI taxonomy): Eukaryota > Metazoa > Chordata > Actinopteri > Cyprinodontiformes > Poeciliidae > Micropoecilia > Micropoecilia bifurca. The sequence goes on from CAEGAF010002892.1 coordinate 22,685, forward strand.
CGATGTTGATAATTGTAATCGGTATGTTGCCAGGTCCCTCTTGAAAAAGAGATTTAAGATCTCAACAAGGTTTTTATATAGCAAAATAAAGGTTGTTATAATAATAATAATAATAATAATAATAATAATAATAATAATAATAATAATAATAATAATTGCTATTATTATTATTATTATAAATACTACTACTACTAATAATAATAATATTAGTAGTAGTATTGTTGTTGTTTGTATTTTTATACTTATAAAGGTAGTTGACTGTAAAACTAGTAAACTTAAGGTGTTTAAATGTGTTGCATAAATAATAAATTTGACATTGACTTACATTAGTTTCTCTGGATATCATTTTACAATTTAGTGGTTGGTATTTGTGGAAGACTGACGACAAATAAATAAATAAACGAGGAAATACATCGGCAAATAAAAATACCCAGATAAGGATTTATACATTGTTGCAGCAAGATAACTGTACAACGTTTTCAGCATACAACGTAGAAAATAATGACAGAAAAAAGACAAGAATTTCGTTATGTAATCTTCTGGACAAAAGCACTTTGGTGAAAAAAAATAATTTTTGAAGCGATAAATGGTAATGTAAATAAAAAAAATAGATGGTTTTAATTTGGGGGTTGGAGGATTACGATATTGCTCTTTAACGGTTTTACAATAAAAGTTTCTGTTGGAGTAAAAAATTGTACTTCAGGGATACAGAGGCTGCAGTCCTGGGTTCGACTCCCGACCGTGAGGCATTTGCTGACTCTCTTTTTACCCATTTCCTGTCTGGAGACTGTTAATAAAGACCTAATGCCGGAAAAAATACTTTAAAAAAAAGAGAGAGAAGAACTTTGAACATTCCCCTGAGCATGTGAACACAGCGATAGTTTCCATCAGACTAAGGAAAGGATGGAGGAAACAAGAAAAGCACGTCAAGGAAACAGCGACCTTTAAAGTGTATCGCAGCCAGTAGAGGTGCCCGGTTATCACGGGATGGGCCGCTATTATCGTCACCAAGGCGGCTGGAGTTGCGGGTGGAGAGAGGAGAGGAGCGGGATGAGTTGGGGGTCTGGATTGGACTAGACGCCGGTGAACTGGAGCGCGCGCCAGAGTTGGCCAATGACATTTCCTTAAACATGCACGCGTTACCTAAAGACAGATCTGTGAACAATTAGGAACAGCTTCAAGGATTTTACGACAGCTCCAGTTGGAGGGGAAAGAAGAGCGGAGGAATGTCCGGGACGAGAAACAGGAGTTCCTACCAACAGGTAACATTATAACTTCCCTTTTTTTTTTGTCCAAATAATCCATAAACAACTCTCTTCTCGTCATGTGACTATGCTATCGAGGACCAGAGCTGAAAACGACATGCTGCTTCATAAGTCATGTAGTACCACGTTACAAAGCAACAGGTCGTTGTTTAGCTGTTGCCATTTTGGACGGATTTTGTTCAAACTCAAAGGGCAAAAACATTCGGCGCGGCGATGAAATGCGCAGTTATAATGTTGCTTTCTGCTGTATAGTTTTAAGTTTAGCTTCATTAACGGTGTGAGAATAAGTAAAGCTGCTGTAACAGAGTAATAAATTAGTGGAGTTTATCAAGTTTGTCCAAACATATAGTGCTACTTCAATAAAATTCCAACTTTAATGACAGTCTTTACGTCCATAACACGAATAAAAACAACAACAACATATAAACCAAAGCAAATAATTTAAAATATAAAACTACAATATAAAGAAAATTCTGAACTGCTTAAAAAGAAATCAAGTACTTATTTAGTTGCGGCAACAAGTTAATGTCATGATAAAATAATACTTTATCAAAGTAACAGAAAAAAAACCCTCAATCATGACTGCAGTTATTACATTGTGAAACATGCTGGGTCAAAACAGTCCAAATACATGTTAATGAATTTGTTCATTTATACAAACAAATTCAACCCTGAGTTGACTAAACATTACCCCAGTTTGTTTGGTTAAATGTTTAGCCTGAAATTTTTTTTTAGGAATGGGTTAAAGATAATAAAGCAACATTAATACTGATTAGCCCATGCTTGTTTTTGTGCTGTGGCCGTCCTGATCACTGTTGTGTCATTCACCTTGGTTTACCTCTGCTGATTTCATCAGATGTCTGGACTGGTGACTGCAGAAGCTGACAAAATAAAGCTACAGATACGATTAGGAGTTAGTCATGAACTTGCTGAAGATGTTTCACCTGGAGACGGGCCTTCATAGTTATCCATAAAAACTCTTTAATGACTCTTTGCATATTTAAAGCTACGTCAAGATCAGGACGCTTTTCTGTTTCTTTAAAAAAAACAGTTCAACGATGAAGATTTCGAAGGCGATGAAGGCAATGGTCAGTCTCAAGACTCTTTCGACGAAGTTGACGAGGAGACGGTGCCTGCGGATTCCAACGGCAACGTCAGACAAGGCAAGCGGCTGTTCCTTGGTCTAATCTGTTTCCATTAGGAAAGTAGGGACGTCTAGCGTCGTGGAGTATATTCCTTCTGATGCAGTTCGTCTCAAAGCATCACTTCCTGTTTGCCCTCATGTTTTTATCCCTTCCTTATTCTTCTTCAGAGGATGACATTCGAGGGAAAAGTCCACCGCGGAGATTCAGCAAAACCTGCGTGAAGAACGTCTTTACGGTGCTGCTCATCTTCATCTACCTGGTGCTGACTGCCGTGGCGATTTTCCTGGCCTACCAGACCATCTGCGACTTTCTGAACAAACTCAGTCAGCCTGTCATGTCGGTCAGCTACAAGGAAGTGGACTCTTTCTCCCCTCCTGGTTTGTATGAACACAGCACAATGCATGTTGTACCACAAACTTTAATGATAGGAAAACACAAAGTAGCACAACTTACAAATGCAGAAAAAGTAAACGTACAGAATCATAAAGACCAAAGAAAATACCATACATAAGAGGAATAAAGCGGTGATGAAGTCGCAAGTAAAATAGCAGAGTTGAACATGTCATTCAACATATCATTGACCATCTTTCAATCCATGACCCAAATATGAAATCTGAATTGCCAGGCTTTATTAGGAGAGCCGTGGTAACTTTGGAGTACTGGGACAAAGTGGTGATAGAATCAGTGGTGCTGCCAAAGGAGGATCACAGGGGGCCATCCCCCGTTTGAAAAATGTTGGGCCGCCTCATTTGTCTCTCCAGAAAATCATATTCACGTCACTGAAAGGCATACAGAGTTATCCTCTTCAATGAAGACATACATGCAAAATCCAAAAGATAAATAAATAAAAAATAGATTAATTGATTAAAATTTGTACTGGCCTGGTCAGGGCACCCCTATAAAAATTTTTCCGGGGGTGTCTCTACTGGATAGAATAAATATTTGTCATTCACTCCCCAAATCTGGAAGGCTGACAAAAGGAAAGCCATCAGAATTCATGTGGCTTTTGATTCTGGATTTTGTATGGTGAAACATAGTGGCAGCTGCGTCACATCTAAAGGGACAGGGAAGCCGATTCCAGTGGAGCAGAACATGGATGAAACTGAGCACAGTTTCATCCATGTGAAACTGTACTCACATGGATGAAACCCTTGAAGAAAACCGAAACAGACCAATGCAAATGCAAAACGCATTTACAGACACAAAGGAACGGGTTGGGTCACTCAATGTAAAGGTGATTAGAGTGGGAATAGAGTGGCCCATTCAAAGTTCAAGTCAGAGTTTGATGAAAACTGGCGAGATTTGATAGAAGCCGTTCACAGATTGATTTACAAACTGTCTGAGGTTGAGCTATTTTGTGACGACAACGAGTAAAACATTCATGTATGGAGGCATGCAACCAATTACTCTTACATGATTATTCTTAATTATACTCAGCTTCGTGTTGATTTCTTACATAAAATTCTCATGAAATGCTCTAAGAATTGTGGTTGTGATACAACAACATAAGCAACCATTATCCAGGCTGCTAATTATGTTTCCTCCTGTGGAGAAAGTGTTTGTCTTTGGGTAAATCTTGTCGAGGTAAACCGAACAGTTTGTGAGGCGTATTTACATAGTAGCGACGGAGAGTGTTTGGCACTTTAAGGCTTTACTTCACACCTACGTTTTAGCACCACCGGCAATCAAGTTGGTGTAAATAATAAGAGCAAGCGAAGGTGTTAAACATGGATATAACACATTTTCATTGTATCGCGTCACATTACATACCATCAGCGCTGAAACGCACAATGCCAGGCAACTGATCCAAAACAAGAAAAACTGCAGCGTCTGAAAAAAAAAAAAAAAAAAAAAAAAAATTAATAAAAACAAAAAATAAAAATAAAAATAAAAAAAAGTTATGATGTGGTTTTATGTAACCAAAAAGATTTGATTAACTAAAAAAAATTCAAAGTGTTTTTGTTTCTGCCTCTGAGCAGGTATCGCTCTGTTTCCTGACGATGCTCAGCTGCTGAGCTGCAAGCATCACTACCATGACAACATCCCACCTCTAGTGAACCCTGGTACGCCTGAGGAAGGGGACTGTGAGATCACAGAGGTCACTTACTTGGGGCCGTTCACAGAGCGCAAACAGGTACGGTGTGAACACATTGATTCAGTCGAACATATGTGACCCAAAAAAGTTTTCATACCCCTTGAAATTTTTTACTTGAATTTTCAAATATTTGATTATAATGCGACGTTTTCTTCTAGGGGCTGTCAAATAAAATCCCCCCCAAAAATACTCTGAAGTTTGTGGCTATAATAGGAAAAAATGTGGAAGAACTTTTAGAGGGGAAGAATTAGATTTACGTCATGTTATAATGTTCCCTCATCAAAAACATACCCGGAGTGTTGCTTTGATTCTTTGACACATGTTTGAGAAATCCTTTAATCTCCATTGGCAACCATTCAGCTGTTCAAAACGCCTGGGTGGACCTAGCCCCGCCTTCGAAGACAAATCTCCTCCTCTGAACTGCATTTTTCACTTTTCTGAGCTTCCACCTCCCCCACTGAGCTCCATCAAACTAGTCAGCACCAATTAGCAAATACCTGGTGGAATTTCATATCTGCTGAGCTCAGAGAAGTGCTGGTAAAAACATTGTTGCAGGGTTAATAGAGGAGCCATGTTGTGATGACTTCCTGAGGGTGGAGCTTCAGAAAGAACATCAGCTTCTTAAAGAGACGGAGGCCGTATTTCAAGGCATTAATCAAATTTCTTTTAAGTCATATTTGACATATGCAGCATTCTTATACAAACTGTGATGGTGGCACAATCAATTGACTGTGCACACAATACTGTCCCTTTAAATGGTTTGACCTTTTTTATGTGAACTGTAGCTGTTAATTACAGCCTTACATCGTCTCTCTCTCCTGCTGTGTCACAGAAAAGGGCCGTGGTGGTCCGCGGCCCGTCGGACGTGAAAAACAAAGAGCTGATCTTCATGCAGTTCAGCCAGAATGAAACCCAGGAGGACTTCAGTGCCATTTCATACATGCTCTTTGCGAAGTTCAGTGACTTGATTGAAAGGTAAACGCAAACTCTAAGGCAGTGGTTCCCAAACTTTTTTTCCCGCGCCCCCCCAGTGGTTTCCAAACATTTTCTGGGCCCCCTCTGTCCCTGCCCTTGGGGGATGGGGGCGACTTTTTTGGGAGCAAAATTAATGTACGTAGCTGAACATAGACAACAACATCAGTAGCCTACAGGCTACTTGTTAAGCTTAAGGTGCTGTATTGTTATTAGCTAGTCATCTTTTAGCTACTTTACCTGCATCCAGTAGCTTCACTCAACTCAGTCTGATAATTTTGGGGAAAAAACTGTGTAAAGTTCTTGTGTTTTGCTGCCATGATTCTAACACAGTGGTCCCCAACCCCCGGTCCGTGGACCGGTACCGGTCCGTGGACCAACTGGTACCAGGCTGCACAATAATTAAATATTTCTGTTTTATGTATTATTTAAGTCTGGAGGATCTTTTATTTTGAAAATCCTTTAACCGGATTCTCTCGGTTACTTGCACCCAACACTGAGCCACAAGCAGCAAAATGAGTCAGAAACACATCAGATGTCTTTGGAAAGTTTCTTTGCAAAGGGGAAAAGGCCCAGAGATACAGGAGGATGGATTCATCCCGGACCGGTAGGTGAGTCCCACATTACAAGGCGCTCTGCGTAACATGCGGCGACCGGCTGCTAATGAGGCAAAGAAGCTTCAAACTGCTTCGCCACTTAGAGACCAAGCAGGCTGTGGATATAAACAACACTTCAGGTTTCATTGTCTCTCATCACTCCCAGATGGAACCGTTTGGTAGCAGAGAAACAAGCTCAGGGCTCCGTTAGTCATTATCGTGAGTTAAAGTTTTCACGAAAGTAAAATGTTCATTTTTGNTATGTAAACGTTACCATAGCAACCAGAGCAGCCGCTCTATATGCTGCACTATGATTTGGAGGTGAATGTTTTTTCATAGTTAGCATTTTTAACTGAATAAACATAATAAACATAATGACCTTTACGTATAATAAACATTTCCACATATCATCTCTGATATCCACCAGACTCTCAGTTGTGCGATATGTCAGCTGTTTGGGATTCCCCTCTGTTCTGACGTCACCGCGCTTTCTGATTGGCTACCTGTCACATTCAACAGGTTGTTGTCTCAGGGAAAAACCCCACAGGCTGCGATAAAAGGGCCAAGACAACCCAAATTGGGCCTATTCAGGATTTAGCAAGAACATCAACATGCAGAAGCCTCATCTGACTGTTCACACGCGCACGCCCATCTCCCCCGGGCCGCAGCAAAACTTTCACGGTAATAAAAAGGTTGGGGACTCTGTTCTAACACACCTGCGCAGCTCTGCACAGCAGCAGCATCAGGTCTCCTTCGCTGCTGCACAGGTGTGTAAACCAAGCGCGAGTGTCGTAGCGCTCATGTTGCGTTTAAAGTCGGTTCGGAAAAACAGGTTACCACATGTTAACAACGGATGAAACAGTTTTAACTGCTGATAAAAGTGACAGAGGACACAGATTTGGTAAGTGTGGAAGACCTACTGTATCAGACTGACAGAGGAATAACAGAGAGTTGGCCATTCTAAGGTAAAAACCCAGCGCATACAGCGTCCATGTTTTTTTTTTTCATCCAGAGGCTTCCCGCGCCCCCCCTGCAATGGCATGGCGCCCCACCTAGGGGGCGCGCCCCACAGTTTGGGAACCTCTGCACTAGTGCATACAAAACTAATAAAGACTAAGCAATATTCTGACCTGTGGAGCTGAGTGGAGGTTTTCCATGATCTGTGGCTTCAACCGTCAGAACCAGTGTGGTGTCTTCTGTTACATCAGCAAGGTCAGAGGTCAGTGTCACTTCTCCTGTTTCACTGTCTAAATCCAAATGTGGCGAATGTCCTTCAGAGAAACTGCAACCAGACATTAAGAGAAAAGCTGCCTGATTAGTTGATTTGTTTGATTTGAGACATGAGTATCTTAAATAAATAAATGGTGTGTTAGAGTGATTGAAATACAGAGTTTTTATATAAACACCCGTTTAAATCTGCCACAATTCATTACAATAAAAATGAAAACTTCATTATTTTATTTGAATTTTATGTGGCAAACCAACATAAAGTAGTACATAGTTATCAAATGAATGGCAAATATGAGGGTTTCTACATTTATTTTACAGATAAAACCCTAAAAATGCAACATGGATTTAATATTTATTGAGGCAACACTTTGTGCAGAAACACCTTCTGCAGTAGTTAAGCTTTCAGTGGTGTGTCTGTTCCAGCTTTATATGTGAAGACATTGAAGTTTTTCCCCAATCACCTTTGCAAAACAGCTCAAGCTCAATCATATTGGATGATTTTTAGCCACTCCGAAGATTCTCAATTTGATTTTACAAATTATGCCAGTTTTTTCTTTATTTTTTCTTTGTGAAAAACAAAAAAGATCCTTTTAAATCAACTTTATCCTACTTTGTGATGTCTGTCACTTTAAATCTCTGTAAACTGCAGTTTGTGGTTATAATATGAGTTCTGAGTGAACCTGTAGGTGATGAGCGAGTTGTTTCCGGTGTCTTTGTCGGTGGCTCTCAGCGTCAGCAGCAGCTTCCCCTTCTCTGCGTCTTTCACCAGGATGCTGGTTTCATAGCTGCTGGAGCTGAACTCGGGTTTGTTGTCATTGACGTCCGTGATGCTCACGCTGATGGAGGTGATGTTCTAGAGCACAAGGTTTGACTTAAAACATTGTTTTGCAACAAATGTGCGGAAAAAAAGCTGCTTTAAAGGGGAACTATTATGTAAAATTCACATTTTGCATATTTTTGTACTTCCATTTTATAAAACCAGTCATTTCATATCATGTTTTTTGAGTCTGGAAAATGAGCCATTTGAAAAACCTCCCGATTGCTACGTCACATTCCATAGGCAGAGAGTCGTTACCTAGCAACGCCAGCCAAGCCTCGCTCTGTTACCTAGTAACCCAAGCAGAGGTCCAGAACATTTGCAACAAATGTTCTGGACCAACGACATTGTGCGTTGCACAATGTCGTTGACTTACCATTTAGAAACCACTTTCTGCATTCTTGTTGGTTGTGCAGGAGGCTCTACTTATGCTCTTCTAAGATGAACGGTTGCATATTTACGCATCTGTTTGCAGTCATTTTTATGTGGAAGTGTAAATGTTGAGTTAGTGGGCGTGGCCAGAAGCAGCTTGTCTGGATTTAAAGTGACAAGACGCCATAAAATGACTCATTCTGATAGGAGCCGGAACTGACCAGATTAAATCTCATTAATTAAGGAAGCAAAACATGTCATAAACATGTGTTGTACATAACAATCCCACCCTGTCCAAGGAGGCTTAATAAGTCACCTTTACGTACTATAAGATTTAACGAATTCTCTGAATTATTTCAATTGTAATAAAACCGAATACTAAAGACATTTAAAGGGAAATAAAAAGGTTAGTTGCAGCTTTGTCTCACCTCTCTCTGTGGGCTGCCTTTGTCTGAAGCCTTCAGAATCAGGTTGTATGTTTCCGTTTTTTCCCGATCCAAAGAACCAACAACCAACAGCGTCCCATCCTGGAAAACAAACATGACTTCAAGATCCACAAAGCAAAACTCTCTGGCTGTTCGATGTTAGGGAAGATAAAGATGGTGGTTTTACTGCACTGAATCTGAGGCTCACCTCTCTGAAGCTGAAAATGGGGTGAGGTGGACTGAGTGACAGGGTGACCTCTCCATTCAGACCGATGTCTGCGTCTGTGGGCTGGATGGTGAAAATTTCTCCGGGGTTTTCGGCTGAATATTCTCCCTCTGGGATCTCCAAGGGGTAAGGGATGTTCGGGAACTGAGGGGTGTTGTCGTTATAGTCCAGGACGGTGATGTTGAGCTGAGCTGTGGCGCTCAGGCCGTCGGTCGGCTGATCCACAGCTACAACCTGAAACAGGAAGGATTTACAGCCTAAAGCACAATAAATAACTTAAAATGACTGAGATAATTTTCATTTGGACAATGAAGAGATGCTCCATTTGATATCGTTGGAAAGCTGCCAGTTTGAGAAACGCTGCAAACATTTGACACCCAGTGCTCAGTAGTTAGTCTGCAGTTTTGGTTACACAGACTTCATAATCCATTTTAATTATTGTTGTTTCGTTTGTTTTGTTGGTTATTTTGGATTTTTGAAATGTTTTCCTGTTCCAGTGTTTTGGATCTTTGACTGGATGTACTCACATTATTATGCAATTATTATTATATTACATGAAAATGGTCTCAAAACGACAATATTATCATTTATCCCAGTAATTTCTAGTGCGATTTGACATCCTTATATTTCACTCTAAAATTAATTGTGACCTATTTTTGCTCCAAAGATTTGAAAAAACTGTTTGCGCTGCTGAGATATATTGACTTGTAAATATTTAATTTCATGTTTATGAGCATTAGGTACATTTATAACAAAAGGATAACGACAGCCAAGCACTTTATGGATATACAGCCGTCTGATAAACATTTCGTTGTTCTTCATCCAAACGGGGCGGGGAAACATCGATCTCTAACCGTTGGTTATGTCCTGTTGCAATCAGCTCAGATATCATGTGGAAAATGACGTCAAGGAAAAATGCTACAATAAAAAAACACTTCATCTAAACTTCATGGTAACATGGATTAGATGATAGATGTACGGAGTTGGTTGGTGAAACCTCTGAGATATAAAATGGTGCATTAGGACTATTCTATGAAAAAAGAGGAGTACATTTCCTCCAAAAAACTCAGGAATGTTGAGAATAATCTCAGACATTTCCTAGAAAAAAAACAAGTTTCCTGAGCTTGAAAAGTTGAAAATTTGATAGAAAATACTCAGAAATTTGTTATTGACGACACAAACAGCAAAACCAAAACACAGAAAATATAATCAGGTTGAACAGAATGAGACCTGCTTACCTGTAGCATGTAGCTGTCCTTCGTCTCTCTGTCCAGAGTCGAGTCTTTCTTTAGTGAAACGACTCCTTGATTGTTGATGTCAAAAGTATCACTGGTGTAAACGAAGTGACCATTGGAGAATCCGTCCTGCACAGGAGGAAACGTTTGTTAAATAACCAAAATGGACCAAAATAAAGCACTGAGCAATATTTAAAAATACAAAGGTAATAAATAAATACCGTTCTTAGATGTACTTATTATGTAGTGAATATTTTCTTGTTTTTTTTTGTTTTTTTTACTTTTAGGTTGTAAAGTACGTGGGATTTATTTTTAAAGGAACATTTTAAAATTTAAGAAAACATTAATTCTGTTTATGGAAACAATTAATCATTTTCAAAGTAGTTGAAGTTTGTTTTTTTAGTAATATTAATAATAAAAGATATTGTAAAGATTTTTATTTTATTTTTTTTACCTGGACTGAAAGTAAAATAGTTTGTAGAGTTGTAAATGTTGCCAACCCCTTTGATTATAAAGTATTTCCTCTCATATTTGAGTAAATGTTCTGGATTTTCAACCCACTGAATGAAAAACAAACATGTTTTAACCAAAAACCCACCAGACACGGAAACACACCTGCAGTTTATGTTAAATTTTCATGTTTTCTGTTGAATGAAACTGATCTTTTGCTTGATTTTGTCATTTTTTATTACTTATATGAATTATTATCATCTTCGTCCATAAAATATCAAAATTTCCACTTAACTTTATATCTTGGTTCATTTGCTGATGTCATTTTTAAATATGAAATAATTGATCATTTGATCAGTTACTCTGCACTCTTTTTACTCTAACTCGAGTAATTTCTTGGACAACTACTTTTTACTTTTACTTGAGTAAATACATGTTGAAGTCGTGCTACTCGTACTCGAGTACAGTTTGTGGGGACTCTACCGACCTCTGACCTCACCTCATCGACGTCAGTGACCTCCAGAGTGAGGATGGACGCACCGCTGGCCAGATTCTCAGAGATCGCCACATCGTATTGCTCCTTGCTGAACCTCGGAGGGTTGTTGTTGACATCCTTCACCTTCACCACCACCGATCCATTTCCGACCAGCGAGGGCGATCCGCCATCCGACGCCTGAACGCTCAGGGTGAACTCTTTGACCTCGCTGTAGTTCAGAGGTTGGGCGAGACTCAGGATCCCGCTGGAGGCATCCAGCTGAAAAACCGCCGGCTCAGACGATGGACTCTGCTCTGAGATGCTGTAGGTGACTCTCCCATTCGCTCCTTCGTCCGGGTCTTCAGCTGTCAGCGTCAGGAGGCTCGATCCCACTGCCTCGGTTTCGGACACCTCCACCTGATACTCCGGCTGTGAGAACCTCGGGTTGTTGTCGTTGACGTCGGTTACTTGGATCGCCAGCGTGGCGGTGGCGGACCTGGCAGGGCGTCCCTGATCTTCAGCCACCACCAGCAGCTCGTACGCCGCTGTGGTCTCCCTGTCGAGCGCAGCAGCCAGGCTCACCATCCCGGACACTGGGTCGATGAAGAACCGCCCCTCCCCTCCTCTCAGGGAGTATCTGATCTCCTTGTTGAAGCCGCTGTCTTTGTCTGTGGCTGTGACTCCGGTAATGTTGGATCCCACCTCTGTGTCCTCTGGGACAGACGTTGAGACAGAACTGGAGGTGAAAACGGGGCTGTTGTCGTTGATGTCAGTGACCTGAACCTCAACGACCGCCGTGTCAGTGACGGCGCCGTCGCTGATGGAGATTCCCACTGAGTAGTTATGTGGGCCGTCGTCATGGTCAAGCTTCACTGTGGTTGTGACTTCACCGTTGTTGGAGATGGAGAACTTATCAGCCTCTGATGTAACTTGAAGGGTCACAGGCTCAGAAGAAATGTTGAGGAATTTCACCTGAAACCAACGAGGAAACATTTAGGAGGCTACACTGATTGTACTTTTGCAAAATGCAAAAAACCTGCTAAAATAGGTTTTAGCAGGTTTTATGTGATATTAGAGCATAAATGTGAAGCAAAAGAAAAATGATGCATTCATTTTGTATTTTCTAGAAAATATTTAACTTTTCAAACTAAGAAATTTCCTTGTTCTTTTTATTCCAAAAATGTTTCAGATTTTTTTACTCCCTTTTTTTCTATCTGCTGTGGTCCTAATACGGCGTCGTAAAAATGCGGTTAAAATGTTAATTTCTTTTTATTCTGATTTAATCATATGCTATTTTTTTAATTACAATGAAATGCAAAATTAAAAAATAAATAAAAATACCCTCCCTCGCTGCAGTGACGAGCATAACTCCGTCCCCAGACAAAGTTTGGAAAATGTCGCCAAAGTGGGCGGAGCCAGGAAACGCTAAGGGGCGTGGCCTAGCGCGAGGGCGAGTGGAGGGTAAGGACAAAGGAAATTACTTTTGTTCTAGCAACGTTGTAGTTTAGTGAATGTTTTGCGTTAGTGTGTTATTTTGAGTGAAATGGTTTTATACTTCTGCAGTTGTATTTATCTTACCTTCACAATAAGAGCTCCTGGTTCCTGCTCCTCTTCTACGGCGCCTTGGTAAAGTTTCTGTAGAAACTGAGGATTCGATTTACCTGGAGCGCGAATGATCACCTGTGCTGAGGTGGAACGGGATATGGTGCCTCCTGAAGGAGAAGAGGGCAGAAATGTAACTGAGTGTGATTCAGTTTTTATCATCATGCCTGTTCTGAGCGAATAGAGTTTTAAAGTAACCAAACGCAGCAAGACAGAAAATCTTCCTGTTACCAGGAAGCGTTCTGACCCAGAAATAAACGGTTTCATAAATCTACGGTCACATGATTTACAACTAGCTGCAATAACAGTTTTATAACCTCCATAAATTGGATAAGATGTTATAGTAGACGAGGTACATGTGCTGAAACTAAAGTTTGAAGGATAAATAAACTTTATGTAACTATTTTAGGACAATGTTTTGATTCCAGCTGAATAATCATGGCTGTTGCCCTGAGCTCTGTGTTATAATCTGCAGGTGTTTGGACTTTTAGTTTAATCTGTGTAATAGTGTCTTTATTATTTACTTAGATCTGGCCTTAGTTTATTTCTCTGTAATCTTGGATTATTATTATTATTTTTTAATTAGAGCTAGGTTTTTCAGATTGTTTTATGTTTATGTTTCAGGTTTTCCTTTTCAGTCCTAAGATCTCCTTTTCTCATCTCTCTACTTTATTTCCTTAATGCTGCATAACAGAAATGCTGCAGTAAGTATGCCAGGCCAGCAGGTGGCGCTGTAACACTGCCACAGAATAGCGACATGTTTAGAGCGAGAGAGACACGAATGTGGGTTGCGTCATTTCAAAAAAGATGCTCTCACATGTACACACTGAAACACAATGGAGTATTAGGGACAGTGTAAAAAAAAATAAAAATAAGGGTAAATTTCCGTAAAAAAAGAGATAATTTTAGATAATTTTAAAACATTTTCTAGAAAAAGTGTGAATTTTTCTTAGTTTCTAAAGTTAATTCTTACAGGATCCTCCAGAAAACAGTAATAATTTACCGTCTCTGGCGGTGATGTAGAGAGGAAACTCCAGCACTCGGTTTTCCTCCAGAGTAATGATTTTAGCCAGACTGATCTCTCCGGTGCTGGGATCCATGGAAAAGTATCCGTCATTGTTCCCGAATGTAATGGAGTATTGGATCTCCCCGTTCTTCCCATCGTCTGGATCCTCTGCCTCAACCTGCAGAGTCAACAACAAACTCATCACTGTGTAATTTACCAAATGTTCAGCTAATCTTTATGGTTATTAAATTAAATATGTGAGCTGTTTCCCTTCCTCACCTTGACAACCAGCATTCCTACTGTCTGATTTTTAAACACCTGTCCTTCATACATGCTGCTGGTGAACGCCGGGCTGTTGTCGTTCTCATCCAGGAGGTTAACGGTGACTTGAGCTGTTGTAATTTGATTGGGAACTTCTGTCTCCTTTGCTTCAATCTTCAAATTGGGAGGAAAAAAAAAATCATACAGATACATTTTCACCCTGCTCACAAGCTAAAACTAAACGCCACAATTTAGGGCTTATAAATCTTAAGTATTATTGTCTAGTTTCTAGTGCAAACATTTAAGTACTAGGGCAGGGCAATAAATCAACAACAGTATATAAAAAGACAGATACATGATCAATATCAGAAGATATTATGTCCAACGTTCAGTTATTTCACTGAACTCCGATCCAGAACCGCAAAGCATTCTGGGAGATGTAGGCAAAGGAAAGGCTTTAGCTGCTCAACCTCTTGTGGCAAGTGAAGTGGAATCAACTCACTATCTCTTTGGTTGCCTAGCAACTCAATCGCTCTTTGGTTGCCTAGCAACTCACTCACTCTTTGGTTACCTAGCAACAACTTGCTGAATAACTTGTGCAGCAGCAGTTTCAGGTTTCACCACCGTTCCTCATAACTGCTTAGAAATAAAAAAACAATGGCGTGACGTGAAAAGAGAGAATTAGCACGAGAGGAAACTGAGATAAAACAGGAAGAGTCACGCCACAAGTTTGGCAGCAGTAAAACAAAATCAAATCATAATTATTGATATCAACCGATATGAAATGTGATATGAGTTTCAGCCATATTGTCCAGTCCTACTAAGTATATTTTAAACAAAACAAAACTTAATCACAGGTAACTTTTCAGCAAGAAAATAATTGCCAAATATTGATCAAAAGATTTTTTCATTCGGAACAAGATATTTTTCCCATGTTGTAAGTGAAATAATCTGCCATTAGAACTAGTATTTATTAATCTATACTACAAAAATTGTTGACTGCTATATACACTAAGATATTTGCACTAGAAACTAGACAAAAATACTTGGTAAGATTCTGTGTTTTTGCAGTGTAATTAGGGTAAAATTTTCTTCACCTGGAATACGAATGTCTCGGTGACCTCTCGGTCCAGAACCTCAGGGTTTATGACTCGGACCGTCCCGTCAGGGCTGATGGAGAAGACGGTTGATTCTGGGAGGATTTGCAGGCTTCCCACGAATCCTCCCTGTGGAACGATTGACAAGAACAGAAGAGAAATTAAATCAGACACTTTCATGAACGTGATTAAGAGTAAAACCCAGTTGTTGTGTCAGTAAAGTCCACCTGGTCCTTATCGGTGACGACAGCTTTGAACACGACGGTGTTAGCGGGGGAGTTTTCCAGAAGAGAGACGTTGTAGCTCGACTGATCAAACTCTGGAGCGTTGTCGTTTACGTCTTCCACCGTGACGGAGACGACGGCATCGGCGGTTTTCAGAGGGTCGTCTGTCTGGGCCGCCTGCAGACACACAATCATCCTTCATACAGGCTGAGCTCAACGCTACAGTGAGTCCATGTCATGGCTTTCTGAACTGGTGATATGTTTTTATTCTATATAAACTCGGGATGCACGATATATCGACACCAACATCGGTATCAGCCAATATTAGTCATTTTTTAACATCGGTATTGGAACATAAATAAAACTGGGCAGATATTAACAACTGATATCTATTTCCATCTTGTTCCCGTCTGTTTCTGGTAGCTTTATTCCCACAGAAGTGTCAAAACAGTAGAAAAAAAATCTATAATACTGGTAAATATCGGTCAAAACAGCAATATAATATCGGCCCAAAATCTTATATTGGTGCATCCCTAATACATACAGTTAAAAGCAGAAGTTTACACACGGCAAAAACACAAAATCTCACCAAATATTTTTGTTCAAGTTACAAGTGCAAATATCTACAATTGAAATAAGACAAAACTAACTTAACTCAAATAACTTTTCAGCAAGATACAGGAGCTTATTTTAAGTAAATTATTTCTTAATATTGATGAAAAAGTACAAGTTTCAGATTATTTCACTTATGAAATGGGAAACATGTCTTGTTTAAGTGAAATAATCTGTGTTCTACTGTCAGATTATGTCAGAGTTCAAATGCAGCAGGAATGTATATAAATGTCTGATTTTAGAGACATTGATAAATAATAAATATCTGACATATTATTCCTCTTATTATTATGGAATTTAGAAGACAGAAATAATTTTGGTAATTCTAACTGAACTAAAACAAGGAAAGTTTGCGATTAACTTCAGAATGTTTATTTGTCTTTTTGTTTGGTGTATGCAAATTTCTGGCTTCAGCTGGGCTCTCATGATGATGATCGAGTTTCCTTCATTTTCTACCAGAGGTTGGGAATAAATGATGATACCCTGATGTTGACAGAGATTTCACTGCTGTCCATTTCCTCCCTGTCAAACGGCGTCAAAACAGTCAGAATTCCAGTGTTGGGGTCGATGTGGAAGTTTGCTTTGTAATCGGCAGGAGAGACTGAACAGACAAAAATATTTAAGATGATTGATTAATGTGCTCAATATCTGGTTTATGGTAAACATGTCTGAACTGACAGTTTTACCACTGCAGGTTTTCCGTACCTGAAGTGATGCTGTATATTATCGTCATGTTGATCCCAGTGTCTCCATCTTGAGCCTTTATTGGTTCTGGTCTTATTTCATTGAAAACCCCATCCTGAAACACAGTCAGTCTGTTCTTAACAACAATTCTTTCAGTTTGAAATAAATTTGTGCTTTCCACACAAAAAATGAGGTAAAACTCACATAACCACTAAATGAGCCTCACCTGGTTCTCTGGAATAACAGCCTGGTAGAGACTGTGGCTGAAAAAGGGATTTAAGTTGTCAAAGTCTTCTACAATAATCTCAACTGAGGTTGTGTCGTTGTTTCCACCGCTGTCCTGCAACAACAGGAGCAACAAAGACAGGGATGGTATATTTGTGTCAGAGTTAAATAAATCAGAGTGTTTAAATATGTTGTTTCTTAGTTTTCTTACCTTGGCAGTAACAATAAAATTGTACTTTGGTACAACGTTGTAGTTCAGACGTTTTATTAATGTAAACGCCCCGGAGTTTGATAAGGAAAAGTCTGGTGTTTCTGGAGTCTAGAAGGAGAAAAGTGGCATCAGCATTCAGTGATATACATAAATGCTTAATGCTTTATAACTTAATATGCTTAATTAGCATAAAATTACAATGGAAAATACAAAGATTTATTAGTAAAAAGCAGTTTTCTTAGGTCCATATAGGGCTAACACATAATAGAGAAAATACCAATTATTGCCAAGAAGTTAGTGTCAATGTTTGTGCAGCAAAAATGTTAATTTGTGGCATTAGATTTTAATAAAAAAAATTCCAGAGGTCATCAGAGATCAACCTGCAACCCGACACTAACAAAGTCAAACAATTACATTTGTGCAGCTCAGACTGATGTAGCACAGTTAATGTCAACATCACCAAATACTTTTCTTGCTTGTAGAAAGCAGACGACTTGAATAATCATTGTTATTTAACTGTCAGAGGTCTTACATAGGTGTATGTGAGGAGGTTGAATGCAGGTGTGCTGTCTGCGTCTTTAGCTGTCACTCGCAGAACCTCCGTGTTCACAGCTTGAATCTGAAAAACAACAGAACGACACACCATCATCACTGTGCACCAAAAACACAACCATTAATTTAATTTCCAAAATCTAAACAGATTAAGCTTACGAATGAGATTTTAGATTAAAAAAACCCAACAAGCTGACTCAAAGATAAGAAAGGCTGCAGCACAAAATGAAAAAAGTCTCAACTCTGGTTTTAATAAAGCTGAATTATTTGAGGCCAAGATGGGCAAAAATGAGGGAAAGTTTTGTAAAACTAATCCAATCTGTTTACTATGTAGATGTTTTCTGTCTCCTTAATACTTTAACAGATCCACCTTATGGACAGAAAAACAGTCATTTCTTTGCAACTACAGACAGATTAAAAAACTTCTATTGAAGTAAACCCACTAATCAAGTTATCAGGTTTTTAGTTAAATATCTTAGTACACCTGAAATATATCAAAACTAATGTTAGATAACTTTATAGCAAAGTGCAGGAGCTTGATTTATGTAAATAATTACTTGATATTAATCTAAAAAGGCTCGTTCTGCTGGCAGATTTCACTTAAACATGGTAAAAATATCTTACCAAACATGAAATAATCTGCCAATGGAACTGGTACTTTTGAAAAACAATATTAAGGGAATATTTACCTAAAACAAGTTACAATTTCCTGCTGAAAAGTTACTTCTAAGCTACTTTAGTTAAGATATTTGTACTAGACAATAGACCAAAAATACTTGGTAAGATTTTGTGTTTTTGCAGTGATACTCATCATCCACAGCATGCAAATGGCCACTGTGGAAAGAAATGATTAACAGAAAGTAACTCCCAGCAGTATATTTTTGGATTTTTTTAAGGCAGCATGTTTTAAAAATATGCTAAATTGTTTAATCCTGGTATGAAAAAAGGAAGACAGGACAGAGAGAAAGCGAGGAGAGATAAATCTGCTGCTTTCTCATTTATTAGAGAACACCTGAAGCGTGAAGTCATAAAGTTGGAGATTTATTTTGACAACATTGAATTTTTTTATCACCATCAATAATTTCTGCTAATCACCTGCGTTCACACTGCAGCCTGAAGTGACCCAATTTCGATTTTTTTGACGTAATGCGACCTGTATCCGATCTTTTCATGGCAGTGTGAACAGCTCAGGTCGGATTCTTTTTAGAATGTGACTCATATCCGATA
>CAEGAF010002894.1:0-13919 GCA_903067075.1 Micropoecilia bifurca
AAATGTCACCAAAATCACTCTGTCCCTCTGAAATCTTTCAGAAAATCACAAAAGTGTATTGAATTGTATCGTTTGCTGAATATTGCAATATATATCATATTGTGGGCAGAATATTGTGTATCGTATTGTGAGATTATTGTATCACTACAGCCCTAATATTTTGGAACAAATACTCAATCGTTCACTAAAGGAATGCTGTGTTGTTGCATTTTAGGCAATAAAATATTTATTTTCTCACTTAAAATGAAATTTAAGAACTTAGTTTTTTAATGTGGATAATCAATTACTGTAATAATCAATAGTTGCAGCCCTAAAACATGTACAGGCAAGTATTTATACAGCTGTTGCTCATGACTATTTATGAGACCATTCATAAATTATCTGTAAATACTGTAGAGTCAGATTGGCATCAAATGCTTCAAATAATGTTAACAGAATTGACCAAGAAATACCTAATATATTTATCCACATTTAATGATTCTAAAGAAATGTCAAAGAGAATATTAAAAAAAAAAAAAAAAAAATTAACAGTACAAAGAGGAAATACAAATCAAACATTAACTTTGCACCTGCTGGCAATGAAATAAATCCATTTCAGATTAATCTCATTAATAAATACCAACAATAATGCAAATCATAAATATATCTACATAAAAATATGACAATTTACCATCCAAAATCCAACTAAAGTACCAACAAATATGGACCGAATGGGCCAAGAAAGACAAAAAATCCTGTGATTTATGAAAACAACTTATCACCAAGGTTTAACAGGTAATTAATATTATTTCCACAAACATTCACATTTTATTTATTGGTGAAGAAAGAGTCCAAACACTGAGAAAATCACCAAAAAACAACCCATAAATTAAGAATAACGTTCTCTCACTTCCATAAAGGAGAACATCAACATGGAGTTCAAACTCTCTGACAAACATCCAAACTTCTCCACAGCAGCAGGTAAACTTCCTGAGGAGGACGAGGAAGAAGCATCTGCCTCGCTTCACGACAAACCAGCACCAAAAGCTCGTGTTTAAGAAGCTCTGGGGTTGGATCTGGACCCCCAACTGGACGGGAACCAGGCCAACATCCAAGCCGCCTGCTGAACGGCATCATGGGACTCTGATCATAAAAAAACAGCTAAATGGAAGCAAATCCCCTCCAAGTCGTTTTCTCTGCTTCTGTTCTGCGGCGGAGGGAAACGGGATGATTACCGCCCAGCAAAAAAGGAGCTGACTGAGCAGCCGCTGGGCTCTGGGGTTACCGTGGCAACGGGGAAAGACACTAACTGGTGACCATGGGATGGTAACAACACTTTATACAAGAATGATTTGGTTAATCACTAGAGCAACAATCAATCAATGATTGATCTGCAGGATGGATGGATGGATCCATCGGGACGCATTCATGTCCCGATGGATGGATGGATGGATGGATGGATGGATGGATGGATGAAGACCTTTACTGTGAAAGATTACAACCTTCTTGGGTTTATTGGTTTAAATAATTGGTGTTTGAATCTGATCTCTGAAATTCAACTAAATAGTTGTTTTTAAGTTTCAAAATTAGTTTTTCAGATTCCTTCTTTCTTTTTTTGGAACACCCTTATAGGCAGGAATTTAGCTCCATACAAACTATTGTCAGAATCTAATTTATTTGTCATCAAGGTCAAAGTTTTACCATTTTAGTGTTGTAACCATCCTGCTAATAGCAAAAAGAAAACAGATTGTACTCATTTTTGTTGAACTTGCATTAAAAATCCCAAACAAAACTGAGCACAGCTTCTATTTCAGCATTAAATAAACTGAATATTATGTCCGGTCTGGGTTTGGACCCCAAAGGTTCTGTCATTAAGCTGTAATAATGTAGAAACCTTATGTAATTATATCATCACAAAAACATGCAAAACAAAACTGATAAGAAGTGAAGACAGAAGGAAAACACAAAAAGAAGCTGATTATTATTATTATTTATTAAAATTAGACTAAAATACAAACTCGAAGGTGTCTAAAAACATAAATTACGGTTATTTTTCTCACATAAACTAGCAATCGATCAAATATGAAGTCATACACCTGCGCACTTCCTCAGTGTCACCAAACATCAACGTTTTTAAATAACATATCAAATATAAAGCGTTTAAAAACACGTAAAAACATAAAATAAACCCACCGGAATGAATGCGGCGCTTTTCCTCCTGGTTCTAATCCTTAAAACGAGCCAGAAACAGGGGGAAAAAGTACCGACTCCCAGATCCAAGGTCCGTGTTTCTCTGCCAAAGTCTCCAACTGTCTGGTTCCGACCCGCCGGCGCGTGCGGGAGAAAGTCTGACAGCGAGGGAATCACGCATGCGCACTGACTCAGGTGCAGGGAAGCCCCGCTCTCTCTCTCTCTCTCTGGTTCTACCGGACCCGCCCACCGGGCCTGTTCGGTCCAGATAAGGTTCGTTCCTAGAAGAAAACAAATAAACAAAAAAACATATATGTTTATAATCAACGGGAATTAATATCAGGCTGCTAAACACAACAGTTAATGAAGAAAATCAAACATTTATGAACTGAAAAAGGCTTGAAGAACCACTGAACCGATATTTGGCTGCAAGGAATAGAATTACACTCTAAAAAGTGTTTTTTTGGGCTTAAGTTCATCTTATGGACTTATTTACATTAATTTAACTTAATTCTTTGCTATGCCAACTTACTTTTTGTGTTCATTTAACTCAAAACTTACACTAAATAGTTGAACCAACTTAATTGACTTGCTTCCATAGGTAACAAGCAATTCAATTAAGTTTATCCAACTTAATGTATTAAGTTTAACCAATTCAATATATCCTAATCATCCAACTTATATCCATAAACTTAATTGAATTGCTTGTTACCCATAGAAGCAATTCAATTAAGTTGGTTCAACTTTTTCTTTTTAGAGGGTACTTAAAACTAATTTTACTCAAATAAAGATAAAAAGTAGCTTTTGGGTAAAAAAAATCATTTACTGACTGTAAAATCTGATTTAATATTTTAAAATTATGCCATCAAATCAGCTAAATATAGTTATGTGCAAATGTTGTCATTTTAGGTATTCAATTAACAAAGTACATGTTACTAAAGTAAAAGTCAAAAGTAGAGTGGAAGTAAAAGTAGGCCTACTCTTGAAAGTATTTCCCCCCCCAAAAAAAAATAAAATTCCTCATACTGAGCATTCGTGACACACTCTAAAAAGTGTTTTTTGGGCTTAAGTTCATTTTATGGACTTATTTACAGTTCATTTAACTTAATTCTTTTGCTTTTGCTATGCCAACTTACATTTTTGTGTTCATTTAACTCAAAACTTACACTAAATAGTTGGAACCAACTTAATTGAATGGCAATTCAATTAAGACTATCCAACTTAATTTATTAATTTTATCCAACTTAATTCATTACGTTTGACCAATTCAATATATTCTAATCATCCAACTTGTCATCCATAAACTTAATTGAATTGCTTGTTACCCATAGAAGCAATTCAATTAAGTTGGTTCAACTTTTTCTTTTTAGAGTGCAGCAGAAAGGAAAACTCCCACTTAACCAGGAAGAAACTCCCAACAGAACCAGAGCCTGGCTCAGAGTGAGCAGATCCACTGATCCAGTAGTACTTTCTCCTTTTTTGAGCCTTCTCACCCCAGAACAACATGGTATTAACTATCTGCCTATGAGCCTGGCACATTAATGTAAAACAAGTAATGGTTAAAAAAAAGAAACACATTTTAAGCTATAGTCTTGGCAGCTTCATAAACTCTTCCTCTTTGAGTCCATTTAGACACCTTGAACAGAACCTTCTGTATAACGAGTCGCTTTGTAAAGCTCCATTCTAAGTTTGAGCTGCATGCAGAACATTCACAGACCCAAACTGACCAACAGTAGCTCCGCTTGTTGTTGCCAGGTGGATAATCGTGTTTCTAAAGCTTCACAGGCTCAAACAGACCAAACCCTTACATAAATATCACCGCATTCATGTCCTGTATAAAGGAAGACAAACTCTACGGCGCATTGATGTCATTTTATTGTTTTAACCCCGAATTAATCTTAAACAACCTGATAGAGCTCAAAGGTATTTGTGTTTTGTTGTTTCTGATGAACATTGAAAAAAAACCTCCAGTTTGTGCTGTTTTATTTTTAGGTTCTGCTTTGCTGATTACAGTGATGACTCACAGGAATCCCCTTTAGTCCCAAGCTTTTAAACAATTAAAGAAAGACACTATGTGGGATTATTTCTGGTTTATAATTATAACTAGATGGTTTTTGATAAAGAACATGGACCAGGGCTTGAATAATAATGTAAAGTTGGCCTGCATCGCGTTTCGTGGGCCCGTTTCAATAGCTTTAGGCTAACTTCCGTTTTAAAATGGCCGCCGAAGCGCTTTTATTCTTTTTTTTTACAAGACCCACATGTAAGAATGTGTTAAAAATCAATGTTATTTGTAGCTCCTGAAATTTTAAACTCGGTAAATTTAAAGTGGTGTTAGCTTATGGAAGGTAAAGTTTAAAACAATGTTCGTAAGAAGTACTGAAAACGATGGCTGTGGGCGCCGCCATTTTGAAATCTAGACTAGTTAACAGGAAAGATATTTACTAATCTGTGACGCCCCCAGGTAGGATTAGTGGGTTTAGGCAACGGATTGAAGGAAACATTTTTAAGCATATTTTTTTAAGCATATTTTTTTTTTATCACTTATTAAAATATATAAACCCTTCATTTGATTTTTAGAAGCATTTGATTACCTACACGCTGATTAAAGAATACTGTTTACTAAATTGACATTAACCTCGAATAGTTGCCAAAAGAAGTTATTGCAAATAATTTTTGATTCACAGATAATGATCACTAAACAAAATTATTTTCAGATGCACAAAACTGTGAAGCACTTTTCTGGTAAACCACACCCATGAAAGTATCTTTAATTTAAAGTCTGTCATTTTATCACCTAGTGAGTGGAAATCATGTTAAAGCAAATCATGATTCAAATGTTACATATTTTAAAATGTATTCACATCTTTAAAATGGAGAAACTAATGCAAAAATCTAAAATGTTTGATCCAAAGCATTTCAAAGGTCCAAAATGTAAGGATTATTTTAGAAAGTAGTTTTCTCTTTTCCTGTAAACACCTTAATGTTTTCTTCTCAGAGCAGTCGCCAGACTTTAAAAGTGAAAGGAGAGGAGAAGGAAAGTGAAATCCAAAATATGGGAGTGGAAAGTACCTAAAAACCAATCAGTTGAACAAATCATGTTAAAATAACATCCAACGGAAACGTGTCGTTGGTAGTTTGTTGGCGTATTTTACAGGCTCTACACACAACTTTCTATCAATAATAGCCAAGAAACTTCAACATTTTCCAGACTTTAACCTCTGTGAATCTTTCAAGATAAGGGTTGTCATGATCATTTGTTTGATGTGAGTAGCTGAAATGCTGACGCATCCAGACTCTGACAGAAAAATCCCAGGAAACCACCAATCCTGCTGTGGATGCAAGAAAACTGGAAAACAATCCAGAACTTTACCGGGATGAGAAAAATCCCAAACAGTAAACAGCCTGATGGAAACAGCCGAGAAGTAATTAAACTTATAAAAGTCAAAGAAATTGATAAAAATAATGCTGAGCTTACTGTGTTTTTTAATAAGCAGATTTGAAGGTAAAAAGTTTTCACTCTTTGCTCAAAGAATATTGATTTATTTTAATTAATTTCCAGGAGATCCCAACAAACCTTTCACTTAGTTTTATGAAAATGTCATTTTGCTTCATAATGAACTTTTATGAATAGTTTAGGTCACAAAAAAGAAAGAAACCAATCCCACTTCAATTTAAAGTTAAATAATACAGAAACAAAAATATAAACTGATTAAGTCAAACATCAAAATAATAGTTTGAGTCACGAAATAAAGATTTTATTACCTGAAAATATAACAGTTAAAATCTGGAAGGTTTCCTGTCATATTCTGAAATTGAAACCTTAAAACAAATCTCTCTTATGAAGGTGTCATTTATTCAAGGCAGCCGTTTGTTGGATATTGGCAGCTTAAACATAAATAAAGTCAGGACTTTATTGCACACAAGGATCCACAGCTTTTGCACAGTTTGTCTTACTTTCAAGGTGAAGGACAGAAAAAAAGAAATACATTCAGAGATACAAGAGCAAACATAACAGAAAAGTCATAAACGTGTAAAGAACATAAACGTTTGACATTAGGAAACAACATAAGTCATCAAATTTTCAATAACATAAATCAATTATTTTGTCATAAAAAGAAAAGACATTTTGGTCCATATTTGCTCCCAACTTAAATATTTGGTGCTGAAGAAAATCTCAGATAAAGACTCTGAAATCTTATAATGAAACAAATACGTCACTTGTTCCCTCCAACAATGACAGCCTGGAAATAAACTGGGATTTTACTTTGGAATACAGATTAAACTGAACAAAGTGCTGAGAGCTGGAAATTATCTGGAATGTCAGAATTTAAGAAAAAGCTGTAAACTGGATGAAGACCAAGCGGAGACCAAAACATTAAAACCTGGTCGCTCATTGCAGAGTCTTGGTGGAGATGTTTTGGGGATTATAAGAAAATTCTAAGGATTCATTATTTATTAGGTCCAGAACGGTTCTAAACATGAAGAAAACGTTCTGCAGATCACCTCGATGTTCTGGAATCAAACCTGGATTGTCCAGATGGACTTCTGGGAGTAAATCAAGCTGAAATCCAGGTTTTAGTCCATTATAGATACTCAGGATCCTGGGTGGGGAGTTTGGGACACATTGGAGACATAATTAGGTTTTATGGAACGTTCCACAAGGCTTTTAACATTAAAACCTTCCCTAGGAGGCTTCATTTCTAGAATGTGAGGCTTCATTTTGGATATGAAAGCTCAATTGCCTCGTTTCCATCAAGCGGTGCGGTACGGACTGGTTTGGTCGGCCATTTTATGGTCCAAAATGTTCCAGTTTGACTCTGACTGGGCCGACGGCGGTAAACCCAAACCACTGACGCTACGTCATACTAGTGTGACGACTGTTTGTTGTCTTTGTCCCAATCAGCAGCGTTTTTTTGTCCACCAATCAGCAGCTTCGCCCAAACCGAACGCTTGACCCGATGATCTCCAGCTGAAGGAGGAGCAGAACGGTGCGGTTTGGGTCGGTTGGATCTGCCACAAAACGAAGCGAGAACTGAAGGCATCGCAGCGTCGCAGCATCACATCGTCTAAAGTTTTCCAAGTTGGCAGCGATTCGGCTACGTTTCGCATAAATCATTGAAAACACAGCAGGGTCTCCATCTTTAACCACCACTAAGGAAATATAAAGTATAAACCTTCCCATATTTAGCTAGTTGGTGTTATGCAGACTGTTACTAGAGAGAAAAACGTTACTGAATTATCGCTAAAGCAGCTCAACCTGCTGTTAACGCAAAACTACAAAGAGTTTAACATCATCAGCATACGGTGATCTTCTGTTTCCCTTTTTGGCTTGTAGAAAATAAGTTATTAGTTTATTATTAAACCTGGTAAATAAGGATGAAATAAATCACAAAGTCTCTTGGTGTTGGAATTATAGTTGTGCTTAAAGAGTCGCACTAGATAAACATAAAACTGTTTGACCTAAAAATGAAACGTCGCTTGAAGGAAACAGTTTCCATCCCACCATCTTTAACAAACACAAACATTTAGTTAAAGATTAAACCATCATTGGAAGATTTCCAGCAACATTTAATTTAGTCGATAGAAGAAAGAGTTTAAAGATTTCAGATTTTTCTGTTATGCGACCAGCAGAACAGCTAATTGGATGTTAGTCACATCAAACACAAAGCTAATGAAATCTAAACTTTAACAAAGAAGACGACGTCGTCACCAACATGAATACAAAATACATTTAATCTTTGGTCCACCAAAACGAGCTCTACAGAATCTCAGGTTCAAAATAAACCTCAGCTGTCTGGAGTCAGAATGGAGGTTTGTTAGTATTTTACTGAATCTTTATAAACCTTGAACTTCTCCTCTGAATTTGGGTTCAGCTCTTCAAAAAGATTTTCCTGAGGTGAATAAAGGAAATGTATTAGAAAAGATGTTTCCCAGCTTGTAAAGTCGGAGAGCTGCCTGAGTGTTTGGTTTTCTAATAAAGGAAATGCAAACAGAGGTGAGCGGTTTTAGTCGGCTGAGGACTGAGATCCCTAATCCACTCTGAAGTCGCTTTCCAGCCGCGGCGTTCAGGCACCTTTTGTGACTTTCTGTCTGCAGCGGCAGCAGATTTTCAGAGTTCAAAGAGAAGCTTAGCGCCTCTCAGAGGATTTAACGGATTTACAGAACAACGCCTTCAATCCAGGCCGAGGAAACAAAGAGGGTCTGTCGGTTTCTCCCGATTAAATATGTGATTCGGAAACGAAAAATTAAATTTCTAAACAATAATAATTTCAGAACAACTTTATATCAGACCCAAATGTCCCTTTCATCACCCAACAATGAATTACTGTCCTTCTAACTCCCAGCATAAAGCGAACAGAAACCTTTCAAACGCATCTTAAAGTCTCTCAAACTGGTGCTGATGCTCGTCAGCTCTCCTCCAGCCAGGAGGGGGCGTCAGCGCTGGCCACGTTTAGGTGTTCGACCGCCTGCTGCATGTTTTTCTCCAGGAAACTGTGGCATGACAAGCAGTGAGCAGCGACGGCGCTGTGGAGCAGCCACAGCTGGTTGTGGAGGACTTTCACCTGCAGACAGAGAGCGAAGCCACGGTCAATCAGCCGCTGTTCTGTCTTTAAAGGGATCCCATTATGCAAAATATGCATGTTTTTTGTGCTTCCATTTTGGTCTTTACTTGATCTAAAAGCAGACAAGTATTAAAAGAAAAACACACAATCATTTTAGGGAATAAGGTCATGTTTTTTGGTGTCTGGAAAATGAGCCGTTTCAAAAACTTTCGGAATGCAACGTCACCTAGCAACCCCAGCCCGTTACCTAGCAACCTCAGTGGAATTCCGCCCGTCACCTAGCAACCCGAGCTGAGCTCCAGCACATTTGGTCAGCTGGGTTTATCACTATACACCGGCTGCTGGAAAAGACAAGTGTTTTGTGGTTGACTTATCATCCCCAAAAAAAACTTCCTTAATTCTTGTTGGTTGTGCAGCAGGCTCTACTAATGCTTTCCAAAGTTGTATGATTTTAAACATGCACGTGTGTTTGCAGCCATTTTCACGAGAGTTGAGTTGGGGGGCGTGGCCAGCAGCAGCTTATTTGTATTTAAAGTGACAGAGCACTAAAACAGCTCATTCTGCTCAACACAGGCAGAACTGAGTAGAAAAAAAATCTCATCTAAAAAGGATATTGTGCAAAAACAAAGTAACAGAGAAATATTGACATACTGTCTGTAACAGTTATGGGCTAGGCAGCTAACTGCGGCTACAAAAGCAGCATCAGAAGATGGTTCTTTAAGGAACCTGAGGTGTGAATGAAAACACAAAGAAATGGTTTTAGTTTTCGTGTATACATTGTGATTTGAAAGGGGAAAAACAAACAACAACAAACAGTTACAAACACACAGTGAGAGACAAGTTATTTCAACAATAAATTCTAAGATGACAGGGTTCTTTTCCTTTCTTCTAGCTCGCCATCCTTGGACTCAGAGGAGGATCTGATCCATCATATAAAAAAACCCGACCTTTGAGCAGAGAGTGTCAGACCGCGATCAGCTGTGAATTCCAGTGACAGGCCAGGTAACAACCGCCGACAGTCTAATGAAACAACGCTCCCATGAGCAATCGAGCAACATTCTCATGGTGACACAATACTGCTGTCCTACAAGCAACTCACCAATAGTTCAAATCAGTCGTTTCAAAGATTTGGGGGGAATTTGCCAAGGGCGATGATCAGCAAGACGCCAACAACCAGCCACAATCACAGTGGAACAGATGGTTTGGGGAAAACAGGAAGTGGGCCCGCAAAAATAAAGGTCTGATTAATTGACTAATTACGGGTTACATGTCTGAATGGAAACTCTACGCTTTTAGAAAAAGATGGGAACGTGTTCTTGAATATTTCAAAATGAAAAGACCAATAATGTGAACCCGAATGATGCATAACTTCCAGTTTATATATAACTTGGTTAATTTTCTCATATAAATGCTGTAATTCATTCACATGCCTCTTGTCTTTTGTTTTCTGTATCTGTGCTGTATAAGTTTTGCCCTGTTATCGCTCTTTTTCTGTTCTGTATAAATATTTAATTTTATTTAATAATACACATACAATTCATTCCTAACATTTCTGTATATGTGTACATAGCTCCCATATTTTTTATTTATATTATATTTTTATACTGAACATTTTATTTTTATAACAACATTTGTACACCTGTAAATACACATTTATACCCTGTATAGCACTTCTGGATAGATGCAAACTACATTTGGTTGCTTGTACTTGTGACGGTGCAATGACAATAAAGTTGAATTCAATTCACTTCTATTCTATTTAAAATATCTAATAAACATAAAGTACCGCACAGGTTGTATACAGCCTGTTGAAGGAGACATAACGGGTCGCCTCTGAAGCTGTTGGCTGTGCAGCCTGGACCGTAAACAGAACCTCGTCTCACCCTGTTGTCCTCCAGCAGCTTGACTTTGACGGACAGGTCGTCCCGGACCTTCTCGTACTTCTCCCTCTGGCCCTGGAAGGTTTTCTGGGCCTGCTCCAGCTTGGGCAGGGTGGTGTCGTCCCGTGGGCCCATGTTCAACTCCTCCAGGTCCACTCGGTACGCGTCGTACTCGATCCTGGGCGCCACAGGGGGGGAAACGTGAAATGGTAAATCCAACCAGAGCGCAGCGCCCTCTGCAGCTCTGTGGAGGAATGCGCTCCACCCACCTGGCCGCCTCGTACCGCTTGGCGTTGATCATGGTGTCCTCGATGGTCTTGTTCACCAGCGTGTTCATGTCGGAGGTGAAGGCGTTGATGGCCGACTGCAGGGTCTCTGTGCTCTTCGACAGAAACCTTTGAGCCTCGGCGTTCATGTCGAACTCCACCTGCCGTCACGTTGGGATGAAACGACGCGTAAACAAACAGGTCTGACATATTACAGCGCGTTCACCACACCAGGGCCAAACCAGGCCGTGATTTAACTCTATTGTTTGTCTGGAACAGAGGTTCCCAAACAGAGGGGGGCGCGGGAAGCCGCCTGGATGGGAAAAAAAAAAAACGTTGTATGTGCTGGGTTTTACCTTATAACGGCCAAATCTGTTATTCCTATATCAGTTTGATACAGTAGGGGCTTCATTTCCCATATCTGTGTCCTCTGTCACTTTTATCAGCAGTTAAAACTGTTTCATCCGTTGTTAACATGTGGTAACCTGTTTTTCCGAGCCGCCTTTAAACGCAACATGAGCGTAACAACGCTCGCTGGGTTTAGACCTGAGTGGCAGTGAAGGAGACCAGATGCTGCTGGGCGGAGCTACAGGTGTGTTAGAATCATGGCAGCAAACCAGCAAAACGTAAAGAACCTTTCACAGTTTTTCCCCCAAACTAACCGAATGAATTGCTAAAGTTGTTAAATGAAGGTAAAGTAGCTAAAAGATGACTAGCTAATATCAATACATCACCTTAAGCTTAACAAGTCGCCTGTAGGCTACCGATGTTGTTGTCTATGTTCAGCTGCATAGATTCATTTTGCTCCCTAAAAGTCGATTAAATCCCCTTCTACCCCCTGCAAACACACGTTGTTCAACCAGACAGCTATTTGTAATCCATAGGGGTTCAGAAAATGTTTGGAAACCTCTGGTCTAGAAAGTCCGGTTAGTTTGGGGTCGTATGAAGAATAAAAAAAAAGTGAACTCTGATCTCAGTCTTGGTTCGGTTTCAGTTCACCTGTGAACGCCAAGCGGACCAGAGATCGCTCTAAAAGCAGGAAGCAGACTACAGCGCAGGGCATTCTGGGTAAATCCAACCAACCAAACATGAGTCTAACGCAGTGGTTCTTAACCTGGGTCCAGTCAAACCCCAGGGGTTCGGCGGAGCCTCTGAGGTAAAGACTCACTTGTGTAAAGTCGTGATGACGCCGCAGCTTTGCCATCACTTGCTACAGAGGATCACGTTACATTGTGTTCTTCTAAATCTGCTCCTTAGTTGAGTCTTTTCTGGGTTGGTGCTGCCTCTAGTGGTGTGGAGGTGGTAACACAACTAATACAATTAATTACCTTACTAAATCAGAATACCACAAAGTCTTTATTATTAATTATTAATCTTTCATTCTCTTAAGAATGTAGAGCTAATTAAATGATCTAATCCTTAAAGTGGCTCCAGTTTTTCTCTCAATGGCCAACCTGTTGAAACTGTGGCACATTTTAAATACCTTGGTTCGTTCCTGGACAGTTCAGATCTACTTTGATGAAAACACTGACTATATTTTGAAGAACTGATCTCAGAGACTCTACCTTTTAAGAAGACTTAGTGAAACTGGGGTGACCCAACTAGACACTAGTTGTGTCACCCATATGTCTTGAATTTGGGGGGAAAAAGATCATACTTTATTTACCTTCGCTACAGAAGGGTTCGGTGAATGTGCATATGAAACTTGGGGGTTCGGTACCTCAAAAAAGGTAAAGAACCTCTGGTCTAACGCTAGTGGAAGAAATGATTCGGTGTATTTTACAAAAGTCAAAAGAGAAATCATACAACTGCCAACATCGGACTCTAGTCCATTTTTGTTTACATTTCGCTCAGTAGTTGTGGTTAAATCAACATTTTTAAAGGTTGTTGGAAAAGGTGAAATTCAAAAAAAGATTTTTGTTTGCCCTCCAATAAAGGTAGATTGTCCTTTTCCTTTTACACATTTCAAACAGCTGAACAGAAACGCAGCCGGCGTTTCCTCCAGAGTGGTTTCCCCCAGTAGTGGTGGATTCCCCCAGTAGTGGTGGATTCCCCCACTAGTGGTGGATTCCCCCACTAGTGGTGGATTCCCCCACTAGTGGTGGATTCCCCCACTAGTGGTGGATTCCCCCAGTAGTGGTGGATTCCCCCAGTAGTGGTGGATTCCCCCAGTAGTGGTGGATTCCCCCAGGACTCACGTGGAGGTTCTTGGTTTTGAAGCTGAGCTCGGTGAAGGCGTCGGCCATCGACCGCTGTGTGACGGAGAACTGGGCGAACTGAGCGGCCAGCGTCTGAGCCAGCCTGGTCATGTGGTCGTATCGCTGCCGGTCGTCCCTGAGCAGCTCCAGGCGCGGCTCCAGGTCCAGGTCCACCGTCCGGGAGCCGCGGCCCATCCGCTCCGCCAGGGCCTGCCGGGTGAACTGCGGCGGCAGAGACGGCGCCGTCAGAGCGGCCGGCGGCCGGGAGCCACGCTGCCGGGTTAGGCTCCGCCCACCTTGTATTTGCTGATGCTCCACTTGCGGACTCGCTCCAGCTTCTCGCTGGCCAGGTTCTTGTTGCCGGCTTCGATGACCACAGGTCCACCGTTTGGCTTCTGGGGGGCGACTGTCACCTCTGGAGACAGAGGAGAAATCAGTCTTACTTCTTTTTGTTTTTACAAATTTTTTAAAGTTTTTATTATGTCATGACAGTGGCTGTCACAGTAAACATTAAATCAATTAATCGGATCATAAACTTAAACAATTACTGAATCGATATTTGTATTTGCATATAGGATGGCAGGATAAATTAAATTGCCCCAGACTTTGTTGCAATAAACGCTAATGTTGTTGTTTTGAGACCATTTTCCAGAAATATCACAGTAATTAGGGCTGTAGTGATACAATAATCTCACGATACACGATATTCTGCCCACAATACAATATATATTGCGATATTCATCAAACTATACAATTCAATACACTTGCGATTTTCTGAAAGATTTTAGAGGGACAGAGTGATTTTGGTGACATTTTGTGACTGTTATAAAGTTGGATTGA
>CAEGAF010002905.1:0-34509 GCA_903067075.1 Micropoecilia bifurca
ACACACACACACACACACACACACACACACACACACACACACACACACACACACACACACACACACACACACACTTTCAATCAGTCATTTGGCTTCCTCTGAGCTGTGGTCACCAGCCAACAACAGCACCAAAAAAATAAATAAATAAATAAAATCAACATTAACATCTTTGCTTTGTTTCTATTCCAGAGGAAACAAGTGGGAAAGCTTTACCTTGAGTCCCCTGCGGATCCTTTAGAAGCTGGACTGAACATCTCGCAGTCAGTGGATGCTGCAGCATCAGCAGAAGAGCAGGAAAAAGGAGAAAGAGATGGTGAGTGTGTATATCTGTGGGAAACAAGAAGAGAGAGCGAGAGAGAGTGAGGGGAAACGGAGCACATATAGGGGGTGGGTACAGCAATGAAGCCCTGGGTAGGGCAGCATCATGAGATGAGAGGCAGTGAGAAAATGTGTGTGTGTGTGTGTGTGTGTGTGTGTGTGTGTGTGTGTGTGTGTGTGTGTGTGTGTGTGTGTGTGTGTGTGTGTGCGTGTGTGTGTGAAAGAATTGGAGACAGTGTTACCATGGAGAGGGCTACGCCTAACTCCTTTAAAGCCTTTTAAGGCCAAATGATGAAAAACAGAGAAAAAAAAAACTGAGGTTGGGAGAAAAGAAAAGGGCAGGTTATGTTTTTAGGCAAAGGCAGAAAAGGACAAACTAAATTAGCAAAACAGAGTTAGTGGACAAGGAAATAAATAAGGACAAAGAGGGAGGAAGAGATAAGGGCACTGAAAAGTTTAAATATCACAACATGTGACAAGATACATCATTATCTGACAGAGACAAAAACATCCCATTAGCCTCCTTATATGTACATGTGCAGACATGGCAAAAACAAAGCACAGGTTCCATCAATTCCAGGGTTTCGATGTGTTATTTTGGTCTTAACCAGGTTCTTAAATTTAATGTTAATCTATCAATATATGAAACAGATTCAATTGGTGTCATTATTTATTACACAAGTCTAAGCTAAAGTTTAGTGGTAGGTTCACCTTCAGCCCAAAAATATATCTTAAAACATTAATTTCTACAAAGCTATTACACTTTAATGCTCTTAGTTTTCAGATTGTTGGTATAAAACTTAAAAAAGATAAAATCTAATAACATATCCCCACTTTCTCTTTGCTCTTATACCTACAGACAGACGAGTGGATGGAAAACACTAAAAAAAAGTGTTGATTTTAAATACTTACTACTTTGTAAAACATCCTTCTACTATGATTTCCCCTGCTAGTCTTTCAGAATATGTTCCTCTGAGCTCTTCACATCTAAAGACAGAGGTTTTAGTTCATTTTTCTTGTAAAACATCTCAAATTGAGTCTGAGATTATGGGGGGTCTCTGTGACTGGAAAGTTCACTACATTTAAATCCGGACTTTGACTGGCATTCTAGCACATCAGTACACTTTAATATGAAACATGTCATTGTACTGTGGCTCAAAGTTTTCAATCAGTGTCCTAATGGGCAGTAATCCTTTGCCCCGCAATCAGGTTTTTTGTCCTAGCCTTTAGCTGGCTGTCATCCAGTATTTAACTGAATGACAACTGTCACAGCATCATGTTCTATTGTTTTGGTAGGATTGTGACTGTGTTCAAAGTGTGAGATACTAAAACCTCCTGCTGTTGGCCAAACAAATGCTTCAAAGTTGAATTCTGTTTTTTAAATTTGCTTTATTTTTATTTTCTGGGTCTTTTTTGTGCTTTTAAGTGCTGCAGGTGGCTGGTTGCACATTTTTCAGATTCATAATTGTGGGGTGGGGGGAAAGAAAAAAAAGCTTAAAACCATGCGTTTTCTATTTTTCATAAAATAGAAACTGTGTGATGGTCCGAAACACCAAATACCAGTAAAATGCGACATACATTTAGAGATGATGGAGTATAGATACAATTTAAGGCATGGTCAGTATTTTATAGCATGTGTTTTATGCAATGGAAGTTAAAAAGGTTTTTTATGCGCTTAGCATGTTTTAGTGGTAAACAAACATCAAATTTTCTGAAAATACTAAAACTAAACATGGTAAACATGATGTTACTTTCTTCAGGATTGGTGAATTCACTGCTTTAACCCGATCAGAAGGTTGTGCTGAAAGGGTTTAACTCTAAAGGTCAGTGACTCTGATATCTAACACACAGGGTCAGTGGCACACACTCTGAAGCAACTAACACCATGGGATAATGGTTGTGTTTTATTCAATAAAGTGGATTCCCTTTTGCAATACAAAAGCTATCAATTCAGCTGCTGCACATACACATGCATGTGGTCAACATGTGACTGATGTGCAGCTCAGAGGCTACAGCTTTCCATTAAAGGTTCTAAACAGAAAAAGACATCAGCCCCTTTAAACTGTTTCTTATTGATTCAGGGGGGTTTTTTGTTCGTTTTTTTGCCTGCAGCTCTAGCAACACGCATAGACAGAGAACTCTGACTGAGAGAGAAAAAGCAAGAGCGGATAATGAAATCTTTGTGGCTTAATTAATAGAGAAAAGCAGACCAGGTGATTACTCACACGGTGTTGGTCATTCTTTGTCCAAAGCACACTTTTTTATTTGTTGAATTAATTTTGAGAACGCTTCCCCACCACCCCCCTTGATTTCCACACGGCTTAATTCTTAGGTCCCCTTTGTTCTAATTGGTCCAACTGGTTGGCGTTGTCTTGGAAACCAGTTTAAAAAGTGCTGGCATGAGTTCTGCCAAAGGTTCAGATAAAATTAGCTGCAGTGACCATTTGGAGCCAGTGTGGTACCATTTGTGCAGACAGAGAGCAGTTTAAGAACACCATGTTGCTGAACAGTGAAATCATTTGTCTTGTTTTCAGTCAATAATGTTCCAGATCCAACGTCTGCAGAGGACATGAACTCAAACTTCTCTGAATAGAGATTTAAAAATATGATTTACATGAAAGAAAGGAGAGAATACCCAAACCATACATTACTTGTACAGATTGAATAACTGGAGATTCATGTCAAGGAAGAGAAACTGGTAATTGTGAAGTAATTGATGCCCTGCTGAAGCCATGTGCAATGAAGATTCAGAAAGTTGTGAAGGCAAAAGGAAATCAAATATGGCACTTGCAGGGTTTGATGTTTTGATTATGTCAAGAAAAACTATCTGCATGAAAGAAGGGCCTATAAATAATTGGGCATATAGGCTATGGCAGGTGCCATCAGCTTGCTCTGACTAGGCTTCTGACACATGACTTGTTCATGAGACAGATTTGGGCCTATGGGGGAGACTTGTTACTATGGAGCAGTGATACCAGCAGTGATACTAGCTGTCACAATCCAACACCTGCCAACACTCCTGTGGTTTGGATCATAAAAATAGTCCCAAAATGTCCCAGAAATTCCCTGTTGGATTGAGATGTGGTTACTGTGGAAGTCATCGGAATGAAGTGAACTATTCTGCTTGTGGAACCAATTTGAGATGATTGGAGCTTTCTGATATGATGGTGCATTATCCTGCTAGTAATAGTCATCAGAAGATGGTCACTGTGTTCATAAAGGGGTGGAGACAGTGAGCAAAAACAAAATCACACAGGTAGTCTGAAGAATTTAAAACATCGGTTAACACTAAGGTCTCCAAAAGTGTCTGAAGAAAACCTTCCCCACACCATTACAGCAGCACTGCCTATTTCTCACCTTACTAGTTGAATTTGAAATACTGCGATCAATGCTCATTAGAGGAAGCAGCATTTGTCCTTTTAGTTTCTGTTGCCTTTCTAGCATCTTGAACTAGTCTTCACATTATTTTCCAACATCAATACGACATTTTTAATCACACAATTGCTGCTTGCTGGATGTTTTTATTTTTCAGGCCATTCAGTGTAAACCTGAGAAGGGATATAAATCATACAAAACTGCAGTTTCTTGAATTAATGGCACCCTGGGCGAGTCCATAATTCTGCAAATATCAACCATTTAAAATGCAGGATAAAACGTAGTAACGGCTGATGCATGGTAAACATTTTGTATTAAAGCTTTGTACTAGTATGCACTTTTCCTCTGCTTTATCCTCTTCCATCCTGTACATTTCACAATCTGGACCTTCTTTGATACAATTTATTATCATTGTGGACTGCTGTAAAGATAATTAAAGATAAAGATAGAGACACTAAACGTACTTCCCAATAGCAATATTTGTCTACCTAAAACCATTCCTCTGCCAAGGCAGCATGACACCAAACTTACATAATTTAAGTGTGCTGTATTTAAACTTGTGAAATATAAAGCTTTCTTGTTTTAGTTTCTGTTCTCTAAGAAATGTGTTTCTCAGAGCTGCAGCTTTACTGCTCCACATTCTGCAGCAATGACCTTGTGTAGGAGGACGTATTTGCTCCAGCAGGCTCCACTGGTCTTCTTTTCTCTACATAGTCCAACTATTGCTCAGTTGAGGTGTATTTAATAGTATTAACAATTATTATTGTAATGATATCTTTGTAATCAAGATCAAGATATAATCATCATTTGGTTGTGTCCGTCTCTTTGTCTTAATCATTCATCATCTTGATTTAAAGTTGATTATTGATCTTGGCCAAGTTCAAGTAAGAAGGTGCAAAACTAATAATAAAAAGGAATTTCTCTCATTTTGACATCAGGTGTTGTGTATGCTGCAGCCAAACCTTCATTACTCTTGTCACTCAGTGTAAGCTTGTCGTCTGAAACCCCAAACAGAGAGGAGGTTGGACTCTGGTTTAAGTCAGTAAAACACTTTTCAGATGTTTCTGTCTCTTGTTTTCCATTGTATGCAAATATAGTTCAAAGTTTATGTTTCAAAGAAGAAAAATCTGAGAGAAAGTACAAAGAAAGCGATGCTGCGACATGTTGCTTCTGATTTTAGGAGTCACCGCAAACTTTAGAAATAAAAATAGATGACAGGCAGAGCTGCTTTGAAGAAAAATGTTCAGACAGAATTTCTCATTGATAATAAGTTGTGATTTTTTTTTTAAAAAAGTGTAGCTTCTCTTTATTTTTTGTTGTAACTACATTTAAAATACAGACCAATGAACTCAATCACTGCAGCTGTAGAATAACTAAAGGAGTACATACAGGTAAATCAAGACAGCAAATGCATAAAAATAGACATAGTTGATCTAGAGCTGTAAACTATTAGAAAACCTTTGGATAATAGTTGCTATTGCAATGACTGTCAGGGGTTTTGTTCTTTGCATCTGGTACAGATGCAGTATCAGGGGAAAGCGAAGTGTGCAGGCAATTTATGTTACAGAGATGAAAATATGCAAGATTATTAACATGAGATTGGAAAGATAATGTGCTGTCAGGGATGACACCCCAACTCTTAAACTGAGGGGAGAGAAATATATGAGTTGTTAATGGTGAGCGAGATGTTGTTAGCTTTTGATCATTTAGATTTTGTACAATTGTGCAGTTGAGGAGAATTTCACTTTTATCATCATCAAGTTTGAAGTGAACCAAGATTTTACTTGGTTTGGATAGAAAATGATGCTGGAAGATTGGAGTTAGATTTACTGGAGAGGTAGAACTGGGTGCAAAATCATGAAAACAGACGTTAAATTTATGAACTATTGTCAGCGAGGAGGATGCAAGTGATGAAGAGGAGGGGGCCGAGGGACGGAGCTCTCCGGGGACGACAGAGGAAAGTTGAACGACTGGAGTTGGATGACCTGACTAGAACCTCAGATGTACGACTCGAAATCCGGCTGATTGTGCAGGAAAAGTTGAGAGGGGAAGGAAAGCAAAGAACTTGACCTTAGTTACTGGTGGAGTTTTTGAATGGTCATTTAATATAAAAACTTTAAGGGATTACACAACTGTCAGTTGAATGATGTTATAAATGCAATTTGCATGTATAACATGTGGAGGTATTCAGATATTTGGTGATGGAGTGACTTTGTTTCTGTTTTTTTCTATAGCAGAATCACAGGTGTTGGAACAAATAACACAGCAACCTCAGAGTCCCAGAGCATCAGTCGTCACATTACAACCCAACAGGACATTCCCAGCTTCCACACACACCGACACGCAAACAGCTGAGGAAAGAAAACATCAGAAAGGTCAAACATCAGTGCAGGTATGCCAAGAAAGAAATTAAATCCGGTGTTTATGTTTAGGGACAGCGATTACCTTTCTCAGCTCTGAGCCACGATGCAGCCTTCATAGCAAGAAGTTCCCATTCGACCTTCACATGTTTTTGATGTCCATGAAGCCAAATTAGAGCCAAAATGGTGCCCCACACTTTCCTTTTGGCCTAGTTAAAAAAAAAATTGTTTAAGTTAGTTTTGTGTTCTTTCCTCGTGTTTTTGCTGCAAAATTCCATGCTTCATTTTGCTGCTCAAATACAGCTCGTGTTTTACGTGACGCCAACCCACCGATGAAGGCCTTGTTTTTGTCAACTCCTCTATGCTCTTTCCAAGAGCAGCAGCCAAACATGGATCAAGCAGCCAGCAGCCAGAGGCATCCTGCAGCGAAACGAGCTCTAGCAGCGGATCTCTGGCTGGCTCACAGTCTCCTTTATCGCAAAAAGACGTTTTTGAAGAGAATATCAAAAGTTGAAATCAAAAATACAGCACCCTAAACATGTCTGCATAAATTCAAAAATACGATTATACAGACTGCTGTTAAAAAGACACATCCATCCTGCCGCTTGCTGGTACAGAATTAAAATTGGAAATACAAATTGCCTTCATAACATCAAACAAACAACAACAACAAAAAAAATCTTGTTTTCTTACCTCTATTTTCAATATATTCACTTTGGTTCTTCTTGAAGCTGGAAGCTTTTGGTAAAGAGAAGATGAAAAAAATAGAATCGCTTTGTTCATTTTTAATCTGTTTCACTAAATTTAAATTAAAAACAAATATGAGATTTTTTTTACGACACACATGTATGTTTGCAATGCATGGTTGAAAAAACAGACTGAGCCCATGTCCATCTTTGTTGTCATTGTCAAAACACAATTACTTGTTATTGTGGGACTTTTTACCTCTGCTCTCAATAGATAGTTGCCTAAATTAAGGGGTTTAATTTTCTAGATTTTTCAGTTCAAGCTAATGCAGAAAAAGAGACGCAAAAATGTTATGGCTTTTTACTCATTTTTACCAGGTAAACTAAAAGAAAATGTGCACTAAAAGAGGGGAATGTGGCAATGTCTCTGGATATTTGTACGAGCCTTTCAGGTGATTACTTCATGCATTTAATGAGATAAATACAAGCAAGCACAAACTAACAAAAAAATCCATATGTCGAATATATATTATTTTTGAACCAAATTTTGGCTATTAGAAGGAGTTTGAGTATTATTCCAAAAAAGGAGTTCAACAATTTATTCACCGCACAGAAGAAAACTGTAAAAAAAAGTAAAAAAAGTAATAAAAAAAAAAAAAAAAAAATCACCAAAGCATTTAGGAACATCTAAACTTTTGGCTTTAGAAAGACCGGTTCTGATCAAACTTTTATTTTCTGTTTAAGAAACCTTCTCAGTACTGGCTAAATAAACATCTGATATCTGTATGTTTCTTGAGTCAAAAATATGTTGCTTACCTGAAAATAGGTTGTTTTTCCAAGCTTTACCTGAAGATAAACAGATAAAAAAAATACTTTAATCAGAATTTTTAAATAATAAAAGAAGGTATGTATATAAAGATAATGACATATTTGGTAAAAAAAAAATCTGCTTTAACATGTAAACTGAATAAGGGAATTAAATTAGCAAGGTGAAACAGTATCATTACCAATGATACTGTTGGTAATGATACTGTTACCAACAGTATCATTGGAAGATGATACTGTTGAAGATATTGACATACATTGAAGATATTGACACAGTAAGTCAATATCTTACTGTGCATATGACAATAAAGCTTTGAATTGAATTGAATATCCAACAGGCCAGATACTTATCCAACAGTGCTCTCTGCAGGCCAAAATGTGAAACTACATACAGGTCATTCCCCCTATAAAGGGGCTTGTTGCTTACCGAACTTACTAGCTGATGTTCTTTTTCTGATAGACGAGCAAATGCGTCTGAAAACTAAAGAAAGAAGAAATTATTTTAAAGTCATAGTTTTTTTTTTTTCAAATAAAAAAACAAATCTTTAACATTCCCAGGCTGTCAGACACACAATACTTGGTTTGATCCCTTTTAAAAAAGGTTAAAAGGTCAAGAAAAGGTTCAAACTTACTGTTTTTTTCACCCCGTGAATCATCAAACATCAGGTCAAACAAACCGCCACGAAGCACTGGCACTGTACCAAAAAACAGTAAAGATTTACACATCATTAGATAAAAAAAACATCACATTTCAGCCATGAAACAGGAAGTACCAACAAAAGGATCTCTGATCACAATTATGAACTCAACAAACATGTAATAATTTAACAAATGTCTCATTTCAGATTGAGCCACATGTAGCCACTCACTGTATGTAGGATTCTCCCTGTAGATCAGCGGACCTTGAACAGGTTCCCCATTGCGTTTGTCGATGGCAATGAAGGCGGTGAAGATGCTGCTGACTCCAGACTGGACGCTGAGGTCCACCACCTTCTGTATTTCTTCCGGTGTCCCGTGCTCCCACTGCTCCTGCTCCACGGAGCGGATGAGAGTACGAGCAGCCAGCCTGTGGATTGAGGAGCTGCAGGGAAACAAAATAAATAATGAATAAAATATTTCCCCTGATACAGAAGGGAGGCGGAGGAGAAATATGTATTTTTCTGTCTACGTTTAAATTTAAAGCAACTATTATTTGTTAAACGTAACATTTTATCACTAGAGTTGTTAATACACTACCGAATGAATGGCATATCTTCTTTCTGGTCAAAGTCTAGATCACATGCAGGCTGTAGAGAGAAGTGCAGCTGGTTTTGACACGGATGACCCGCTGTGGTAAACGTCACCGTCAAACACCCATCAGCTGCTCCAGAACACTGAGAACGCACAACAGAAAATACGTGTGTTGCTTTGATTAGAAAAGAAACACACATTCATAGTCAAGCCCAGAACTGTGTTGCTCCTTGCCTCTCCGGTGAGTTGAGCAAAAATCAGTGACCTCTGACCCTGGAAAAGTGCTGTAAGTGGTCGAGACAGAGTGGTGGCGGACACGCCCTCGGGTAAATCCCACGACAATGAAACGTCAGTGACGAGCGGCTGCAAGGCGAATTTCAGGGACTGCATCACCTGAGGACAAATGGTCTCAATAACTAAACTGTGAACATGAAAGGTGAGAGATTATCATTCTGAAAAATAAATTCAGGTTACCAGAAAGGCTCTTATGGCATCACCTTTAACTTTCTTGCGAAACAAAATAATATACTTTTAAACATTTCAATTGATTTTCAGACCTTAAGTGTATTTTTTGAATATTGTCTGTCTTTTTTTCTGTGTGTGTAAATATCTGGGTTGAACTGTGTGACTTTTCTGGGAAAAAGCATTCCTGTCTGTGTGCAGAGTCACCATGTGGATCTCCTGACTTGTGGAACTAAACAGACTTTCAGATTAAAACTGACGTTTTCCAGCCATGGAAAAAAAAATCAGTAATGTAATCATTAAGGACTGCCCCCAATTTATTATTTACATTGATGCCACTAATTAGTTCCATTTGCATTTTTTGTGTTCCGTATTTGTTAATGCACTGAACTTGCCTAAATAAAGAAAAACATACAACTAACTAAATGAAATTAAATGATTCTTAATGCAAATAATAAAACATGAGAATTTTTCCAAGTTATGTCTCACTTTTGGTTGCATCCTTTCTTTCCCTACGATGAACTGAGCGTGTCCGCCTCCCTCTCTGGCCATCCCATTGATAAGTTCAGAACTGGTGCCTTCTCCAATCCCAAAAGAGAAACACCTAGAGTAAACAAGCATATGCTTTCTACGCATTTGTAAAATTTGCCACATTTTACAACACATACAAACTGGACACTATTGTATTGCAGTGGTGTTTACCT
This sequence comes from Micropoecilia bifurca, assembly GCA_903067075.1. NCBI lineage: Eukaryota > Metazoa > Chordata > Actinopteri > Cyprinodontiformes > Poeciliidae > Micropoecilia > Micropoecilia bifurca. The sequence continues at coordinate 9,961 of CAEGAF010002905.1, forward strand.
GTGAAATTCAGAGTATTCCTTCACCTCATTCAGAACAGCTTTTGTGTAATTCACCTCACCATCAGTAAAGATGAATAACTAAAAACAAGGAGAAATTATTTAAGATTATATAACCAGAAGAGAGGAAAAAAAATGTTTTCAGATGAAAAACTTTGGACATGATAAAAGAATACTGGATCTGGAAAATGTTCAGCTTGATCAGCCGTTTTTACCGATTTAAAGTAACCTTTTTTCAGATCAGAGAGGCAATTTAATAAGAAGGAGGAAGCAAAGATAATACTTTATTAAAGACACCTGAATTTTCTACAGCATGTCTGCAGTTCATCCAGGCTGTGAGAAAGTCTAAACTAACTGCACAAAATCGCCCTCTAATATCTTTTGAGCTTCCAACATGCCTACTCTGAATTTGGAAATCTCAGATTTAAACTACAAATCTACGCTTTCGAGTAAAGTGTGTGGACAATAAATGAAATCCCAACTGATGTTGACCACACTAAAATTTGAATGTTTTAATGAACTAGGGGTTTAAATTTATAACAACACATTAAAACCTTAGTCATAAATTGAAATATAAGCAACATGATCCAAGTAATAGCTTGATTTAATCAATATTTAAGGAGTTAAATAGGATATGGATAATATATTATATTATGACTTAGCAATTTTAGATCTCACCCCTCCCCCGTCAATTATTTACTTGAATTACACTTTTTTTATTAAATAAACTTGAAAACTTTAAAGAGCTGAAATTTAAACCCCACTAACTCTGCAGGGTTTACTGTTATAGTGTTAGTTTGCTGCCATGTGTGTTTGTAAATTACTTGTCTGGGATGTTTAGGAATGCAGGGCTGTCTGTAAATTTGTCGCAGAGGCTCCAGGATCTCCGATCCTCCCAGATTAGCGCCCATCTCCTCAACTTTTTTCACAGCCCGTTTAAGGTTCTTCTGATTGTACTTTGCGCTTTTACTGTTGGAGAAACAGTGCACACTTACTGCAGGTCTGTAGATATCTTGAATCAGAAAATCTATGAATGTCCGTATTAAACTCCCCTTGGTAAAGATGTGCAAAAAGCCTTAAAATAAAATAATTCAACTGCAGTTCCAGTATGTGTGCAATATCACACACACTTAAAAATGAAACATATATATCCAAAGAATACAAAGTCCTACTGGTACAGTAAATGCAGGTTGTGAAAAGTATCAACTGCAGAAATGTCAATAAATGTGTCAATCATTTCTTAACATAAGAGTTTCTCCTAACTAAATACATGTATTTGAATTAAAGTGAAGATTTTGCCACCATATACATCTTTCTTTTTTTTCTTAATCTTAAGGCTTTTGGCAAATGTTTAGCAGGGGAATCAACAGCAGTAACGCTTTATGCACTGTCCAAACTTACGGGAAGACTTGTTCATAACCATCTCCAAAACCATAAATATTAAAATAGCAGCCCATGGGTAAACTCTTCAACAGGAGCATCAGAGTATCCTTCAAGGAAAAAGAAAAAAAAACCCGTAAATGCCATGATATGACTGGAGGGCCATAAATCATAAAATGTTTCTTCTAAAAGATGACCTTGGCACTGGCTATGCGACTCTGATGACTTCCACAATACGTCGGGAAATCCATGCTCCCTGACTGATCCAGTAAGAACACAAACTCTCCACAGGAGGTGAAATTAGACGTCACAGATTCAGGAAATTCAGGATACAGGCTCACCATTACCGCTGGATCACCCATCAGAGTGCCTGAAACAAATACGAATGCCAGGTACCATCACGACTTTACTATTCGTTCCAACACCTCCTGTCAACAGCATGGACAAAGTAGTTTGAAAAGCAACATCATAATTAGTTTTCCCAGTCGCAATACTAATAATGGATGAAAGTCTACTGATTTTTAGGCTTTGAGCCCAATTGTCAAGCATCTGACATTAACTAGCTTGGATTGTTTTCCCACTCTAAGTTCACGGTTGCAAGATATGTGAGACTTAAGTTCTTTGTTTTTCCTTGTTATTGTGGGGTTTTTTTGGTTTTTTTGTAATGTCTGATTTTAATAAATCTGTGCAATCACTAAACCTAGAAGTGGGAATTCACCTTGCCACTTTCTGACTCTCAATTTGTTTTAACCAGTTTTTTTTGATAGTCTGCAGATGCGAATTAGCTCATCACTTAAACCTGGTACAGCACATTATATTGTCATTTATCCAAGATCTGTATATAATCCCTTTTTCTAGGAATTATTATCTATGCAGACACACCCTCTTTAAAACTCAATTTGAAATTCCAGAATGGAGGTTTCATATTAAGATATTTTTATCTGACAATTAAACTGTAACAGTAACACAATTAGCAAGAGAGACATGGGTCATGGTAGTGGCATTGCTCACGTTTTCTCCTTCACTTGACCATGAGAGACAGATAATTGGCATCGTAGTGGACCTTCAAACAGCAATGCCAACCCTGAAAATTCTCTCTAATACATAAAAAGTGTCCCTCATACTTCTGCTTCAGAACGATAATTAGAAACATAGGCAGCTACAAAAAATTAACAACACTTCTAAGCTGGTTTAAAAGAGATAAAACATCTCCTAATCTTTTAAAAGGACAAACAAATCATAAACCATCTCTACCCACCAGGTTTGGCAGAGGCCTGTCCTGCCTCCACCACAGCAGAGGGCCGGTGGGCGTCTTTGTAATAAATCAGTAGCTCAACGTCTCTGTCAATCTTGTGTCCTGTAGCCAACTTCACCTTGGCCTGAGTTTGATCAGCGTTGAGGTACTGAAGAGGCTCCAGAGGACAACTGGACTCTATTTTAGAGATTGGACAATGAGAGGAGACCTGGGCAGAAAAGGACAGACTGTAGGGCACCAGAGAGGCTGGAACTGAGGTCACCTGGACACTGGGACCTTCACTACCTGGAAACACGAGACAGAACAGACACACAGTGTGTTTTAATAGCGTTAACACCCCTGGCAATTTTGAAGAGTCATTTCAGAACTTCATCCACCTTTAATGTAACATTTATCCTGTACAATTCAGCTGAAAAACATTTTAATCTTTGTAGGTTTTAAAAAAAAAATTGTCAAATTAAACAGGATAAAAGTTTCAATGAGAGAGTTGGCATTCTTTGCATATTACATTACAGAGGACCTCACGGCTTCTACAACCTAAACCAGCACTATCCTTCAAATACTGTGCCGCTGAAACCAGAAATTCACAGACACTGATAAAAATATAGCCAGGAGTGAACCTCCAATTAACCCAGGGTTTCCAAAGCATCCTTTGGGCTTCTTCTGACTGTTTAAAGAAATAGCACTCATTCTGTGTATTAACTTCTGATTCTGAAGACATTAATAAAAAACAAAACCACCTACATTTCCTCCATCTTGTTGTGATATTTGGCAAATATAAATCATTTTGGTAATCCTAGCTAACCTAAAGCAAGAGCAGTTTGGTTGGATGTAACTTCAGGCAGTGAAAACAGGTGCATGTGGCTTTTTCTTCAGTGTATGTAAACTTCTGCTTTCAACTGTTTTTCTTGGACAGAAGAAAGAATTGCTGTAAGTAACAGTTTCTTGACACTGTATTCTGTAAATATTTCATTCTTGCAACATTTGCTTGGAGCTATTCTGCAATAAAAGGTAATGACTACCTTGTGTTGCGTAACAAAGCTGAACATTACACACCGCGGAAACTTCAACTTCTGTATGGCCCTGAACTTAGATAAGAGTAGAAACTCCCAGAAACACTTCAGGATTTTCTGTGTTTGTTCATTAAGAACTCTAGTAATGTTTTAGAATTTACACCATGATGAAAAAAGAGCCATTTATTCCTAAAATAAAGCTAATTATCCAGCATTTTCTTCCACAGTGGATGGCAGGAGCAACTGTGTGAAGTTTGGCATTTTTAAGTATTTTGCAAAGTATTATCAAGTTGGTTTCTGACTGTTTTCCTACCCTGAGGTTGGTATCGAGGGTTGAGAACAACAGGCAGACAGAACCTCAGCCCATCATCGGCCTGCACAGCCAGCTCAGTGACGTACTCCAGCCTGATGGAGGCGCTCTCTCCTGGAGGCAGACTGCCCACGGTCAGAGAGAAGATATCTGGACTCTCATCACTCTCCTCCAATTCAAACACCTTCTGACCGGAGCTCACAGCGTCATCGTACACCTGCCAAGCCTGGAGTCCACAAGAAACATTTCGGAAATGTCCACTTTACTGTGATTTAGCTCCTTTACAGAGAGGACATTTGAGTCCAGCTCACCTGCTGTCTGTCCATCACCTCAGCTACAATGTGTGTTTCTCCAATCTGAGCACTGAAATGACACACAGCAGCATCTCCAGGCAGAGGGAAGACAAACACGGTCTCCAGAGGTTTGTCCTCCTTGTTCTTGAAGTTAAGAGTGGAGACCAGAGTAGCTACATGGTCCTTCACCTCCAGTAGAGCATCAATGCTCTTCAGAGGAACTGAGAAAGAAAGAGCTGATTGTTGCAATAAAGGTTTTTTGGATGTCAAATATCAAAACACTGAAACATTATTTCAAACTATCTTTGAAGTCTGGCTTAATATTATGATTTGCCTCATGGTATAAGATAAGAATTGTGTTGCTTCTAAATTTAGTTTCTAAGGCTACAGCCATCCAGTTGTACCTAAACAGAAAAATGTCTATAAATTAAACAGAAATAAAGCTTTTGCACATTACCTGAATCTTTTTCAGGGGTCAGCAGACAAAATAGGTTGGACATCCTTTCTGAACTGAGTTTGTGAGACGGAACCAATTTATTGGAAAGTTAAAAATAAACACAAACCTCGAGATTTAAACATTGTAACTGATTGATAGACTAACAAAACTGATGGTTTACAGTGTTACAAATGTGGATTTTTTTAAACCTTTAAATCAGAAGTGGTTCGGTTTGGACGCTGAAAATCTGTCTTGTTTACTACATTTTAAAAGATGACGCTAAACACCCTGGGCTGCTATAGTTGCTGCTATAGTTAATCCAAAACACACACATACCTTTACAACAACGAGCCTGTATTCAGGAGACAGTGACTATCAATTCTTCAGGTTTTCAGTGTTTCTGTTATTTACTCAAGTCTCGCTCAGCGTCACAGTCCCTCCTCTTGGGAGCGCTCGTTTTAATACAGGGGATTGGAGAAGGGGGTGGTGCTATTTCCCGGGTTCAGTTTTACATTAAATTGGTTATTTCTCATTTTTACCAATAAACTCCACTTTTACATGAATGTATTAAGATGAAACTATTCTAATATATCTACATTTTTAAATTGTAGGATGCCCGGCCCTCCAGGACCCACTTTGGATTTAAGCATTTAATTCTTCGGTTAATGGTCAACTTTGAGAGATCCCTTTATTGAATTGCTTAAAACAATATTCTCAGTAATTAAAGCATTTGCTGAGTTTGATTGTCATGTGGCTTTACCTAAGTGAGGGATTATGACTAGAATTTATTGTTATTTATAGTGGTTCTTTAAATGTTGGTTATTTATAGTGGTTCTTTTTTAGCATTGTTTTTTTAAACATGTCTGTTTTGCTACAGTTGTGTAATATCTATTTGAACTGGGTCTAAGTTGGGAGTTAAAATTATAAAATGCATTCTTCGGGTTATTATTTCATCACATTTCATTGACTATTCTTTTGTAATTTAACGTTCAATAACATTGAAATACGAAATATAACATAGATAATCTTTTTAGTTTGTTTTGTTTTTGACGGGTTAGGGTAATTTTTTTTCCCTGTAGGAAGTTGTACCTTCTTAAACTAACCTCGATCTATAAGCTCCACCCACTCAGTTCATTCTTTGAACCTCAGCAGCTCGGTGTTCATATTTCCTGCTGCAGCTTGAAGGAAGATTCAGAGAGACAGCAGCGGGCGAAGCTTCGTTAACAGCATCTGTAGTAAACCTAAAACTTATCTCTCTGTTATCAGCAACTGTTCTTACCGGTAAGTTTTCCTCTCATCTACATTTGTTTCTGCTGTTCTGATCCTTTAACGCTGAGATTGATCAGATCTAAAGCAGCTGCAGACAGTCGTGTTTTGAACAATTGTTGGTTTTAGTTACTAGTATTTTTATTTACAGCAATGTTTTCCATTTGTTGTATTTGTTTATAATACGACGAAGTCAGACCAGACCAGGCTGGTCATACTGGTCTGGTCAGCTGTTCCCAGAGTCACACGCCTCTTCCTTGATTTCTCACAGGCGCGATGGTGAACTGCTGTGGTCTGGTCACTGACAGGAAGGAACCAGGTACCTGTTAGAAAACGAACTAAAGTAACAGATTTTATGGGGTTTTTTTGCTAAGTCATGTTCTCTTTTTAATCTAATTGATTTACTGGTCTCTTCTCAGAAATTGTCTTAAACAAAATGCTGAACCATAAGAACTTTAAACAGTTTAATTAGACAATTTTAAACAGTTTCTATGGTTTATTCATGTCCTTGTTTTGCTGCTTTAGTTCCTCTGAAGAGCGTCGATGCTCAGCTGGAGGTGAAGGACCATGTAGCTACTCTGGTCTCCACTCTGAACTATGAGAACAAGGAGGACAAACCTCTAGAGGCTGTGTTTGTCTTCCCTCTGCCTGGAGATGCTGCTGTGTGTCATTTCAGTGCTCAGATTGGAGAAACACACATTGTAGCCGAGGTGAAGGAGAAACAGCAGGTGAGCTGGAACAAAGATGTCTTCTCTAGAAAGAAGCTGAAACACAGTAAAGTGAACATTGCTGACATGCTTCATGTGGACTGCAGGCTCAGGAGGAGTATGATGATGCTCTGAGCTCCGGTCAGCAGGCCTTCCTGTTGGAGGAGAGTGAGCAGAGTCCAGATATCTTCTCTCTGAAAGTGGGCAGTCTGCCTCCAGGAGAGAGCGCCTCCATCAGGCTGGAGTACGTCACTGAGCTGGCTGTGCAGGCCGATGATGGGCTGAGGTTCTGTCTGCCTGCTGTGCTCAACCCTCGATACCAACCACAGGGTAGGGAAACCAGCTGATAGATGGATTCACTCATATTTATTTTAACTAACAACTAAGTAACTCCCAGTGTTCTCTCATGTTGTTTCCAGGTAGTGAAGGTCCCAGTCTCCAGGTGACCTCAGTTCCAGCCTCTCTGGTTCCCTACAGTCTGTCCTTTTCTGCCCAGGTCTCCTCTCCTCATCCAATCTCTAAAATAGAGTCCAGTTGTTCTCTGGAGCCTCTTCAGTACCTCAACGCTGATCAAACTCAGGCCACGGTGGGTAGAGAGCTGATGTTACTGCTGGATGTAGTTATTACAAACAAGATAAATCACTTCAGTTTTATTGTTTCTGTTTTTCAACTGTAGGTTAAATTGGGTGAAGGACACAAGTTTGACAAAGACATTGAGCTACTGATTTATTACAAAGACGCCCACCAGCCCTCTGCTGTGGTGGAGGCAGGACAGGCCTCTGCCAAACCTGGTGAGAATTGATTAGTTTAGGTGTTACTGATTATTAAATGTTACAGTATCTGAAGGTTTATGTATATTTTTCTTTTTTCCATCTCCAACATGTCCCAGGCTCTCTGATGGGTGATACAGTGGTGATGGTCAGCCTTTACCCAGAGTTCCCCCAATCAGTGATGTCATCACTCGGCGCCTGTGGGGAGTTTGTGTTCTTGGTGGATCGATCAGGAAGCATGGGCTGCCCCATGAACAACAGCACACCACAAGAAACTCGTATCAAGAGTGCAAAGGTGTTTATCGATATTTTAAAGGAATGTTTGATGTTGTTTTAACTCCTCAACTGTCACCCCAAAAGCACATAAATTTAATTCATCTGGTCCATGAGGGACATACATTTATGTGTAGCTACGTTTCTGTGTAGTTGATGACTGTTCATTTTATTTAATTCTGAAAATGTCTTGGTAATGTTTCCATTTAAATGCTTATCCTAGAAGGGTTGGAACACAATCAGACTTTTGCTACACTGAAACAATTGTCTCAAAAATGTTATCATATTGAATAACCATTGTCAAAACCAGAAATCTAGCAATTTAGTCACTTGGTATTATATTGACTTTTATCCAAGTAGTTGTTTCTCTGTTCTGGCCTTCATTTATGAAGGTTCATTGTTGGAGAGTTTGACCTGTGATGATCTTTGTCATAAACTAATTGGCTCTCCTGATGTAAAATGTAAAGAAACACTTTCAGCTCCTGACATTTTGTCTTTCGTTAGGACACTCTGCTGCTCCTATTGAAGAGTTTACCAATGGGCTGCTACTTCAATATTTACAGTTTTGGATTCTCCTTTGAGCACATTTTCCCGTAGGTGTAATCCAACTCTTTCCTTTACTCACCACGACTCAATAGAGGAAACATTTTCTGGTCCCTAACTTTCCTTATTTTCTACTCAAGAGTTCATGTGAAAGTGTTGTTTCTTGTTCCTTTTTCTTTTGTTCAGCATGAATTTTTTATGTGGAGTATTGGTTGTATTGTTCTTAATGGCAGTAAGAGTGTGGAGTACAGTGAGAAGACCATGGAGGAGGCTCTGAAAAAGGTGGAACAAATGGGGGATGATCTTGGAGGAACAGAGATTCTTCAGCCTCTCAAACACATTTACAGCCAAGCCTGCATTCCTAAACATCCTCGGCAGGTCAGATATACACACTGATATTTCACCAACTTTAGAAGTTACACCAGCAAATAATCAGCTTTATCACATCTATGTAAAATGAATACTGTGGTTGTTCACCACAATAACTCCTACTGATTCACTCATTTCTGGAATGTTAGACAAACTGGTTTTCTCCACAGCTCATTTATATCTCCTCCCTCAGGTGTTTGTCTTCACTGACGGAGAGGTGGGAAACACCAAAGAAGTTACTGATCTTGTAAAGAAGAATGCAGGCTCCCACAGGTGAAACCATAAACACAAAGATTCCCAGTCTGGTTCATGTTCTGATGCTATTATGAGTTTGAAATCAAACTCTTGTATTGTAGGTGTTTCTCTTTTGGGATTGGAGAAGGAGCCAGCTCTGCTCTCATCAACGGGATGGCCAAAGAGGGCGGAGGTCACGCTCAGTTCATCACAGGGGCTGACAGGATGCAACCAAAGGTAAGAAAAACAACAAAGAAAACTGTAAAAAATGCACCAACTCATGAAAATGTGATTATAGTGAAAGTAAATAATTTTAAAACTATTGTTTGAACCACAGGTGATGCAGTCACTCAGGTTTGCACTGCAGCCAGCTGTGGAGGACATTTCTGTCTCCTGGGATTTACCTAAGGGAGTGTCGGCCACTGTTCTCTCTCCACCCATTACAGCTATTTTTCAGGGTCAAAGGTCACTGCTTTATGCTCAGCTCACTGGACAGGTAGGATCACCTCTGTCTGTTTCCTCCTTAAACATAATTCTAAACTTCATTGGTGAGATTTAAAACATACCAAAGAGATGTATATATATTAAAAGTATATTTCTTCCTCCAAATCAAATGATTTTCTCAGAGTTCAGTGGCAGCAGATGGCAGTGTGACGGTGAAGTACAGCCTGGCAGGTCATCCCTCTCAGAACCAGCTGCACTTCAATCTCAAACCTGCAGAGGGTTCTGGGTAAAACGGCTTTGATCATTGTTTTAAAGCAGTAACTGTATTGCAATTGTGTAAGTCAGATGATTATCATGGAAACCATGTAATTTAATATTTCCTAGTTGCTCAAAAGCATTACAATATAAAGTGTTCCATTTGTATCAAGGTTTTTTTAGAGGGGTTCAATGTCTTGTGTAATCATCAAGATTCTCATTCTCAGTTCTCATTAACTGTGGCCTGAATTTCATTGGTGCCTGTTTGGGTGGCAACCAGACTGCTTAAGTCCAGTCTTTTAGAGCTATTGTCAAGTAAAACCTTTCTGGTCAGGCATGTCAAACCTGACAATCAGGTTTGCAGATGAATTCTGTGGGTATCGGAGTTGCTATGGTGATGAAACTCTGTGTGATCAGGAGTTGTCCAAAGTAGCTGATGTGTTTCGTCGTGTTCATAGTCAGGATTCACCCAGTGTGCAGCCGTATATTAATCTACTGTGCTGGTTTTAATGTCCTCACTTTTCCCTGCTTCTAAATTGACCATGTGGTTGTTTTAGTTTACAAAAGACTTTTGGAAGAATAAAGAAGGTGCCTGAGGAATAAAAGTGTAGATAGGATCCCTACTGTTTGCTTTGTAAATCTGAAATTACTTTTGTACATTTGATGTATGTTGGTTTCACTCCAATGACAAATGAAAAATCAATCTTAACAGAATTCCAACTGTACCCTAAAGGAAACAATGGGGTTGTTACAGAAAAAAACATGCAGACAAACATATGGTAAATGGGTTGATCTTTATGTTGAAAGAGATTGAGCTCCACCTTGAGATGTTTCTCCTTCCTGTCTGCAGATTAACAGTCCACAGGCTGGCTGCTCGCACTGTGATTCGCTCCCTGGAGTCAGAGGAGAGGACACAAAGTGGACAGAATGAGGAAATGAAGAAGAAGGTGGCGGAGTTCAGTGTCCAATCAGGAGTGAGCAGTTCTTTCACTGCCTTCATAGCTGTTCACAAAGACAGCGGCAAGGCAGTTCAAGGACCAGTGGTGCGCAGAAATGTCCCAACACCTATGTTTGCAAGTGAGTGGTTTTAATTTTCAAATAACTATTAATAGATAGTTAGAATAGCTAAACTTCCTATTAATTGCAACTATGAACTGATGTGATAGACTGATCAAATAAGTTTAAGGTTGAGATTATTCAGATGAAGAAGCAGAATTTCTCCCATAACAGTGTTTATTAAAGGTTTTCACCCCTTGGATATTTTGCGCACTCTATCGGTTTTATAAATCTGTTGTGATCAACAAGATTTGGCTTTGTTTGATAATATTAAACACCAGATTTACTATGTTTGGACACTGCAGTATCAAATTCTTTCTTAATCCAGCTGAATAAATTCACTTAATTTCAAGTGAATTTTAATGTAAATGATTTTGCTTACAATCTTCCTATGTACATTTGTGGTCGTTTCAGGTCACAATAGGGGGAAAAGCATGTAATTTCTCCAATGTTTTTAATTATTTTAATAGTTTCAAATACTGATTTTGCTTTTTTCCACTACAATGATTCAACTTCTAATCTATATTGGATCTTACTCTATCCATCATGAACAAGAACAAAACATGAGCCAAGTTAGGAAAAATCCCAAATTCACATCAGGATCTTTCCAGCTTATATATTTAGTAACAGACTATTAGAATTTTAGTCTTAAATAATTTAGAAGCTGTAACTAATTTCAACAGTTTTTTTATTGAAGCTGTCAAACTAATGCTGGTAAAAGCAAAACAGGCCAGCTGTACATTTAGTATCCGACTTAATCTTCATCTAATCCATCTGGGCTTTCGAAAATATATTTGGTGTATTCAAAAAGTCTAAATAGAACCTCCTGAAAACACATTTGGGATAAAATGTGTTTGTCTTTCTATCCTTTATTTTTGATGTATCTTCATCTCTTTTGGTCTAGTGAGAAAGATGGCTAAAGCTTATCATTCACCACCTGGTATGTAAATCTCTGAGGAACTGCTACAACTTAAAAACACAATTACTTTGTATTTCGATACCATTTATCATCAATAATAATTTACTGCAAATTCTGGATACATTTTCACACATGGAAGATGACTTTGAACAATTACAATACAATGCATTGTACGTTCCTGTTTGCGAGATACCATTTTATAAAAGAATTATACTGCAGCAAGTTTGTGTACTTTCATTTTAACCATATTTGGTTAAGCTTTATAGATTAATGTTTTACATTTGTCTTAACAGTTTTGGTAAAGATAAAATTAAGGTCTCAGTACATAATAATTTCATAACCTGAGTTTTATTTTCTTTGGTAAGAAGCATTATAAAATAATCGGAACAATTAATATATCAGCTAATTCTTTGTTCACTAATTTTGTCTGTTTCAATCAATTCCAAGCAATGCTTAGTATAAAATAATAATAATAAATAATTGAAAATACAGTGAATAAATGTTCATTTTACCTGTTGATTAAAGCAGGTAAAGTGAATTTTACATTTTTCATTAGAGATTCAATTTTAGCATATTCTGACTGTATCCTGAAGGTGTATAAATAGTATTCAATGACATGTTCAACAAAACAAAAATAGAAGAGTCTGAAAACTATTATTGGAATGAAATGTCAGAATCTTAGGACTCAATTTTTTTTTGTCTCTCTGTGTCTCCGTGTAGTGATGGGATTATGCTCTGCACCTATGCGTAAGTAAAAACTCTAACTCACTGTTACTTCACTATATACTTAGACAGCGTTTACCATCAGCAATAATTTACGACAAATCTTGAATAACATCTGGCACAAATGGAACAGAAGTTAAACTATCAATGATTTGCTGCACAGCCACAATATGTGCTTTAATTATATTGTCCAAATCAGTAGCATGCATTTTACTTGCCATCGTTCACATGACACCAATTTATTTGTGTACTTTAACACTGAGATTACCTTACACATTCCGATTTCCCTTATGGTCATTTGTTTAAAGTGAAAATGTAAACTTTAAAGATTATTTTTAGTTTACCAAAAGTCATATTCTTTTGGTAAAGATAAAATTAAGGCCTCAATACCGTAGACTGAAAGAAATTGTTAGAATAAAACGTCACAATCTCACTCCTTTTTTATTTATTCTGATCTAGCAGCGATGTATGTGGCTGCAGGTTTTGGTAAGTAAAAAGAGCTGGTCCTTCAACAATCAATCATTGAAACTACAACTGAAAACCAATGTCGCTATATACTTGGACACCTTTTACAATCAATGATGACTAAATGTTATTACCGAAACAAGCTTGTGTAAATGAACACTGAGATGCCCATATGGTTATTTGGGAAAAGAATGATCAAGTTGTAGACTTTATAGATTATTTTTAGCTTAACAATTTTTTTGTAAAGATTAAATCGAATTTCATCGCCCAAATGTTTCATAACCTATTACTATTTGTTCAGTTTTTCTATGAGCTTATTTCAGATAATACTGTAAAACTGCATACATCTACAGACAAGCACGCCGTACAGAAAAACGTGAAGGATTTCTCAACTGGGATGATAGTTTTGATTAATCAAATTACAATCGATATCTGAAAATCTCCAAAAATGACTCCGTTGTCTGGATTATTTTTTCTATTTTCACCACAGTTGGTTCAATGACGGTATCAATAAATTCAAAAATAAGATGAAATGCAACACTGTATTTAGTTTTAACAATTGAATAAAACACAATTTATTTAACAGGGATGTTTCAATGAATCCTACTTAGAAATTGGTATGTTTTAATCCAGTATTTGTTTGTGGGGCTTTGACTGCAGTAATGTGTTATCACAGTCATACAGTTGGTTAGAAAAGTCTAGGATAGATGTTTCTAAATTTTTTTTTTTTCATTATCACTTGTATTGTCGCCACAATAAGTACCACAAAATATTGTGTAAGTATGGTAAGTTTATATTGTCCATTCTTGATGCTCAGAATTGCACATTTAAGATGTTAGGCTTGTTTTTAATTTTTTGAAGAATATACAATAATAATAATTGACCCTCTTTCAGGCATAAAACTTGTTGAAATAAGATCTCGGGCGCCTTTGTGGATTTATTGTTTACACCCTACTTTCTAGTGTTTGGCGTCTTGATTTATTTTAAATGTCTACCTCTAATTCTCATCTTGTTTGTTTTTTCTTCAGTATGTGCAGATTCTCTTCCTGAAATTTTTCGTGAAGCTAGGCCACAGTTAGGTAAGTCTACATTCATAACTACATCTATTCATCCATTGTTTACATCAGCGTTCTTATGCATGGTAATAGATGGGGCTGGCGTCCATCTTCAGCGGTCAGAGGGTGACTGTGTGATGTTGCGAATCACATAACCACACACAGACAAAAATGAAAGCATAGGTTTATGGCTAGGGGCAACTTAGAGAACATTTTGAAACACAATCAATGAAACATTAATCAACAATCTGACCTGCAATGACAACATATAATGTTTCAGTTGTTGACTGTGTGTTTGTTCTATGACTTTGTATGACATAAAGCAGCCATACAAGTAAAATTTGATTTGATGATCAACTGCATTAAATGCAGAGCTGAGATCTGGTAAAACCAATACAAAGTTTTTTGATCCAACACATTAAGACACATGTTATTCAAAACGTTACCAGTGCAGTCTCCACAGGGCCATGATTAAAATGGGGAGGGTCTATAACTAGACACTTCTTCTAGACGCTCCCACAGCGAATGTAACAAAGTTACTCAAGTTGAAAATGGGATATGACTCATCTTTTTCCCATGACTTGGTGCTTAAGAGTTTTGGAGAGACAAGTCATGTGAGATAAGTTAGGCTGTCAGCAACAAGTAAGGTTCAAATCATATATCAATTTTCACAATAGCAAAGGATGCAGTATTTCATAGGATATATTTTTTAGGACATAATACATTTGGCCTGTTTGGTAGACTTTCACTGTCAACTACATCTACTTTTTGATGTACTGTATGTTTGTAGTTGCTGGTTTGTAGTTGCTGAGATACCAACAGTCAGTGGTGTAGACATGACCATGAAGTAAAAGAAAGAATAGTCTCTTGAAAATGTGGCTTAGTTGTAACTTGTATTGTCACAATATTCTGTAACGGTATTGCAATCATCTGTTTTATCCTAATTACTTGTGAATATGACTTATAGAATAACTGTAATAAAAATTTAGTTTCATTTTCAGACACCAGTCAAAGACCTAGACTTGTATTAAGCTTTATCTTTGTCACAGATAATTTCCTTGTTGCTAACATCGATGGCGACAGTGAAGACTTTGACATAGAATCCAGTGAGCCAGAAGTTGTGCTACCCAGTAAAGACCCCCTGCTGCAGCTGGTGTCCCTGCAGAAGGCTTCTGGCTGCTGGATGCTTGATGAAAGTCTGGCTGATGTGCTGGGAAAGGGCAGCGAGGAAGTGGAAAAGGCAAAACCACCATCGGTGAGTTCTGAGCTCATACGTAAGTGTAAGGCGTTATCTTTGAAACATTGCCAAATGAAGAAAATAGGAAGTGAAACTATTGGCAGGAGAAATAATCAGCAGCCTATCCCATCAATTTTCAAAATCTGATTTATATTTGTTTGTTTGCATTAAGACGTACTCCATCAGGCTGGAGTACGTCACTGAGCTGGCTGTGCAGGCCGATGATGGGCTGAGGTTCTGTCTGCCTGCTGTGCTCAACCCTCGATACCAACCACAGGGTAGGGAAACCAGCTGATAGATGGATTCACTCATATTTATTTTAACTAAAAACTAAGTGACTCCCAGTTTTCTCTCATGCTGTTTCCAGGTAGTGAAGGTTCTAACTAATATTTAACATAATATGCATTTTATGTTAAGAATTCCTACATGAAGAAAAGTGGAAGTAAAATTAAAGGTCGTGCAAATAATCTTCAGTTTGTCCATACATTTTTAAAGTTTACTTAGCGTTTATGGTTGTAAGTTGGAAAATTTATGATAATTTGCAGAGAAACACAAACATGCAGTCATTCACTCACACCTGAGAACCACTTTGGAGGCCATTTATCTTACCGTCCATGTATTTGCATTGTTGGAGTATGAAGAGAGAGAATCCTCATGGAGAACAGAGAAACTACACAGAAAGTCTCCAGGGATTTGAACCGAGAACCTTGTTCCTGTGAGGCTACAGAATCGACCAATGTGTTTTAATGTTCAGCTGTAAACAGAGAGAGTTAATCAACTAAACAAGCATATGAAACTAAAATCTTTAACACACACCGTGACATGAGATTTAAAACTGAAATTGGTCAGTAAAATACAGAGTAACATAGTATCATTATTTTCTTGTACAGTAATAACAAAGAAGGATTAGTAAAGTTTACAAGTGACAATGATGAGATTTAAAGCTGCAGAATGTAATTTTTTAAAAATATTTTTACATACTGGCTATGATTGCTACTATGTCATAGTGTGAGACAGATAATCTGTGAATGTCTGCCTCCTCCCATTGCTTTGCACCGCTTTGGGTCAAAAACAACCAAATGGGGACAGAAGAAAGATATTGGCACTGTCGATCAACGCTGTGTACTCGCTGCTCACATCTTCTCACTTGAGCGGCGAGCATGATCCACAGCACTAACATCTTCCTCCTGCCTCCGATTTCAAACAGGAGCAGTGCCACTTCTGCAGGTCGCAATAGTTGCATTGGAAGGAGCTTGATTTTATTTCTTTGACAAATTATCTGTCTCTTATCATACTGTCATGGCATTGATAGTTTTAACAAATATGTAAAAAAACCTTTTTTTTCCCTAAAAAAGTTACATAATGCAGCTTTAATACAATACCTGAAAGAACTTGCAATCAAATCTCATGCCAATATGACATAATTCTGTTTTCTGTTTCATTAGGTCAACAATGAAGTGTGGGCCTCCATTCTGGCTCTGATTTGGCTTCATGCTTTTAAGATGGATGCAAAGGAGGAGTGGGAGCTTCTGTCTATGAAGGCTGCGTCATGGATTAAAGCTCAGAACGGTAACACATGTAATCAGCAGGGAATTAACATTCACCATGGTGTGTTTAAAACTCGAGGTATAACTAGATGCAAAAATAATATTAGTGAATCTATTCTTTCCTTCAGCTCCATGTGTGTCGGAGTGCGTTGAAGCTGGAAATGCACTGTTGGGTTGCGACGTGAAGAAAGAAGCTCTGGGTCTCTGAGGTTTACCAACAGGCTTCAGCTTAACTATGGAAGCACCTCGGTGTAGAAAGGAAAACACTAAAACACTGAAGTTGTTGATTAACAAGAACAAGCTTAAGACTTTATTTTCTTTCTGCCAGCGTGCCTTTTAATATTTGCACTCTTTGCATAACAAAGAAGCCATGGACCATAGCTTTGTGTTTAACTTTCAGCATATGGATTTTAACCAGTTTTATTGTAACAATATGTAATTCATGTAATAAATGTGGAATAAATGCATTAAAAAAAATACCATTAATTTTCTTATTTTTTCTTATTCTCCAACTTCCTTCTCAATCTCTTGGTACTTGAGTCCTAAGCAGACACACACACACACACACACACACACATAGATGCGGTGCTAAAGCAGCCCTTTTTCTTCTGGAGTAAAAAAAAGCCCTTTTATTTTTTCGGAGTATTTTGTGTCTGAGCTAAGATAACACTTGCGGATTTAAAAGCCAATCTTCCAATGATCCACATTTTTGTAATTATGCCTGACAACATCGACTCCAATCCCGCCTGCCACACACACAGGAATTGCCCTAATGCACTTACCTCTCTCCATGTGGAAAAACTATGCACGAAGCATGCAGGTGGATACCGGCCTCTGCTTTTTGCTTCTTTAAATGGATACAAGTGTTTTACCATACATGATACCAAGCACTGTAACATTTATACTCTTGGCTAATTTGCAATGTACATCCATACTACTATGAGAAAGAGCTATCCTGGTGATGGCAGGCTAATCATCCAAGTAAGAAACAAGTGTATTTACCTCCTAAACCTCATGTAAAAAACAGTGCGGGCCGATCAGAGAAGAAACTTTTGTGAAAGTGCCACATAGTAAAAGCAAAACAAAGGATGCTACCAAGAAGTAATTCCATCTGAGCATGTCTTAATGTCTTAAGGGTTGGGAGGACCGGTAGACCAGGAACCCTCAGAGCTAGTGAGTTAGTGTTTTTTCTTTGAGCTCTGAGGATTAAACCTAAAGGGTTTTATGAAATCTGTAAAATACTGAAAAACGCTGAAATAAACAGTAGTTGAAGGACATGACTACATTTTTAAGTAGTTAAGAAACCCCTCAGCCCAACTGTCAAAAACAACAGATACAGAATTTGCTTTAATTTTCCTGCTTAACATGGTGTAAAGTTATTAAGCTTTAAACAAACAGAAGCAGTGAAGATGCCAGCCAGCTGATTCTGTTCTGTAAGCAATTTAATAAAGTACTGATGCTCAGTAATAAATCCTGGGTTCAGTTCAGCAGTGAAACGATGATGGAAATTTGTGCTAATGTGAGTATTTCTATACGTGTGATCCACTTGAGCTGCTTATTCTTCAGATCTGTGTGAAATGTATCGCACACAGTGACTCAGCACGTCATGGACTGGTGCCAACAGAACCACCTCCTGATCAACCTGCCTAAAACTAAGGAGATCATGTTGGACTTCTGCAGGGACCCACAGCACTGACACTTGAGATTATAGACCCTGTCCCAGGAAGGTTTCTCAAACTAGTGCTGGTTTTAGGAGACAGAAGAACTTCACTATGCTAAGTGATGCTAAAATAAGATTAATGATGAACAATGTCTCCCAGCCCGAGGAAAGTTGTTGCTGACCTGGAAATATGAAAGGCTTTTTTGTCAGTATATGAGTGAACTAATGAAATGTCATTCAGTTTTGACCCAAAGCCTTCAAGAGCCTGTTGAAATTTGAAGAGGAACTTTATTTTTCAGCATGTGAGTAAAAGCATTTGTGAAAATCAACTACATGTGAACTTCATGAAAAGAAAATTTAAGTATGAAGGAGCCAAAGATCAGAAACAAATCTGACAGAAATGAAGCAATTTTGCACTCTGTGATGAAGGCCAAAAAAATGGTTCTATAAACTATTAGTAGGGTTGTAGTTTGAATGGTATGCTTGGTTTTAGTGATAAGTGAAAAATTTAATTAATGGACATGTATTTAATCATACAGGTTATACTGACTTTTCACCAATTCATAAGTCATAATTACCATCAACTTATCCAGGAACTGAGATAAAATTAGCATTTTTTGATATGTGGTACAGCATCTTTCCTTTTAATAGTTTAATAAAGTGTTGTACATTGTGTAAAAGAAATAAACAGTTGAAAAGATTGCTATTAAATTTAACTTATTTTCTGGCTGAAACCCCTCTAATGAACAAATACAAAGGTTTGTAGTTTACATAATAATCAGTTACTTGGCTCCTTCGTTATTTTTTTATAAACCATGTATTTATTGGGCAATTATTTCTAGTCCATTTTTCTGTGATTGGTGTATTTCATATTTATTGGATCACAACTGTCTTGCAGTATGAAGTTATAGGAATGTTTCTTATAGGAACATATAAAGTAGAGAACAGAATGAGTCCCAAACAATTCTTTACAGAAACCCCAAATACATATCAATACCACAATGTTTGGTTGGATAATGAGTTAAATACAGTTTAAAGGTTTATGTCAAAGAAATGTGAGAAGATGGTCGACACCAGTCTAAGGGTCAGATTGACTAAGAAAGGATTTAAAGAATCACTTAAAAAACAGAAGGGCGCAGATTTTCTAGTCTGCTTTTATTTTCTGCTATTATTAATAATTTAATTCTCACACACACACACATATATATTTTTTTTCTTCAATAAAACTGTTTAAGATGCAGATATATTGATTGTAGTAAATAAAAAACAAAAACTATTTATATGATATCACAAGGCACACTGGCAGACACAGTACATCTGCTTCTTGGTCATCTGTAACTTCATTGATTTCCTTCCTGCACTCAGGTGCTTCCATACTAAAGCTGAAGCCTGTTCATGGAAAACCTCAGAAGCTCAGAGCTTCTTTCTTCACGCTGCAACCCAACAGTTTATTTCCAGCTTCAACACACTCTGACACACATGGAGCTGAAGGAAAGAAAATATTCACTGATGTTATTTTTGCATCCAGTTTTAATACACACTTAAAAACAGGAGTTCTCTGGTGAATATGTATGTTACCGTTCTGAGCTTTAATCCATGATGCAGCCTTCAAAGACAGAAGCTCCCACTCCTCCTTTGCATCCATCTTAAAACCATGAAGCCAAATCAGAGCCAGAATGGAGGCCCACACTTCATTGTTGACCTAATGAGACACAGAGAGATGAAACAGGACAATGAAAAGGAGAATTGTTATTCACCTGCTTTCTTTCACTGAGGCGGCACTAGGAAGTATCTCACTGACTACTTGGAGCTCAGTGGTTACTGAGTATGTTTCATACACTTTTCATGCTCTCCCCAGTATATGTTTGTTCTCTCTTCGTTCTATAGATTTCAGTGTGAAAATATGCATGTTGGGCTATTTGGTCAGATGGACTGGAAGTCAGTGTTAACCCTGTTTCTAGTTAAACACCCATCTTTGCAACCTTCAATGTTAATTTTTGTTATCATTATTCTTATTGTACAAAACCCCCTATTTAATATTTACATTATACACTTTTTTTTATTATTGTTATTATTTTAGACTACCACCCACCAATTCTGGTTTGGTCTTTTCCACCTCCTCTTTGGTCTTTCCCAGCACAGCAGTCAGATCTTCACCAAGCATCCAGCTGCCAGACGCTTTCTGCAGAGACACCAGCTGCAGCAGAGGGTCTTTATGGGGCTGCAGGGGCTCAGGAGCTGACATGGGTGACCCTTCTGAATCTAAATCACCATCACATGTGGAGTGAAAAAAGCTTGATAAGTGGGTACATGAGGCGAGTTTCAATAATCCACTGCATTCATAAATACTACTTACATTCAAGGGGTTCTGCAACTTTGCTATGAGACATCCCCATACTAAGGATGTCTAGAATAAAAAGAAACTGAACATTACTGAGAAACATCCTACATCATTATGGTACAAGTAAATGTTTCTGCATGTGTAAAGGAAAAATGCATAATTTAACCCTCCCACGTTCTAAAACGTGTTAAAAAGTACAGAGCTTTTACAAGCTCCTCGCATGCAGTTTTACAAGTTATCTATGTCTGTGGTTTTGGGAACTGACGGTTTGATGGGACAACCCCACCTCCTTATTCTCTTGTAGTCCGAGCGTCACACTTACAGCATGGGAGGGTTAACAGAAAGAGGCGTCGTTCCTGAAAATTATTGCCAGCCATATAATCATGACAATCTGACAGCAGTATTACTCTTTCACAACAACAATATACAGAGGTTCTGCAAACAGATTATCATTAATGAAGCTTTTAATTTTTCTTGAAATTAGTCCATCTTTCACAGGATATTGCCACTTTCTTTGAAGGCTGGTGGATTTATAAATGTACTTCGTAAATTTATCATCCATTAAGGAATTGTAGTATTTTCACTCGACTCTCTGCTTCTGAAATTCTGAAAGTAAAACTTGAAATTTGACTGACATTCATTGAGAAACACTTAAGACAGCCAACAATAAGAAAATCCTTTAATTAACAAAATTATTTATTTATTTGATTAAAATGTTAACTTCTGCAGTTTTATTCATCAGTAGCTTCAGTGCTTGTATGTTGTTTTGTTCAGCAATGCCTGTCAGATGCTGGAGGCCAGATTGACTAAGAGGATATTTCTGACTCAGTGTTTGAAAACACAGCGCCATCTAATGGTCAGTTTCTGCTGCAGATTACTAACATTTTAAAATACAAAACCATTCAACAATATATTTAACATGTTCCTAATTTTAACTTTAGTCCATTTAAATAAACAATAAGACCAAATGATGTCATAGTCAGTTTCTCATCACCAATAATAGATGGAGAATTGTTTAATGATGTTCTGCTTGTAAATCATTCATTGTTTTACTTACTAGAGAACATTCCACCTTTCTTCTTCTTTACAGCTAAAACAGACAATTGAAAAACAATCTTTCTGTGGCTCTAGTATTTCCTGGAACTAACATGTGTCCACAATGGTTGAACAAAAATCCAATATACACAAATCCTCATACTTGGTGAATGATTTCAGAAACATAAGACAAAACAAATGTAAATTTAGTCAGAATTATTCAGACACAAGCTAAAATAAAACAGAAGCAGTCTGTGAAAAGGTTCATGTCTTCATGTATTCTGTAGATGATGGGTGTGTTTGCATCTGAATCATTAAACTGATCTGATTTCACTTGACCTTCAGATCTGTTACTTAGACTGTCCAGTTGAATTTAAATCAGAAGGGGTGTTTGCTGTCTGACCTCTAAGCACCTTCAGTGACAAACTATCAATTAGAAACTGCCAATAATCATAAAATTAAGTTTTTCAAAGACCTAATATTTAAAAATGCAACCAAAGTTCCTATAAACATATTACCTCATTTAGATTATGTATAGAAATGGTATCTCACATAAAGTATGAAGTACTTTAAAGAATTGTCTATTTCACACATAATATCGTATCTGAATCAAACCAGAGATTCTTTCTTGCTTTTCGTAAAACCAACAAAGAATAATTGTACCATTTTTAACATATAAAATGTAAATACTCTATACTAATGGATCTCTTTCAAAGATTTCACAATGAAAATTAAATTCCAATAAAAAGCAAAATATCTGAAAAATAAAATTATTCAATATCATACACTCATACATCTATAAACTAAAAAAAGACCACACATATTTAGACATTATTTTTCTCAAGCAAAAAGACTGATTTACATAAATTATTTAATGACAGTAATTAAAAAAAATATTTTTTGCTTTACTTACAAAGTTCTGTTTTAAGTGAACATTGAACCTCTGCTACAAAAGAACAGAGGAAAAATATGTAATTAATTTTTAACATGTAAAAAGTAAATCTTCTGAAATCTATTTTGATGAAGATCTTATAGTGAAAATTAAACCCGAATAAAAAGCAAAATATTTGAAAAATAAAATTATTCTTTCTTTATAGGGAATAGCATAATATCACCATTCATGTAATTGATAAGCTGTACAACTAGATTATCTGATATTAGTTCACAGTACTCCAAGAAACTGCAGTGATGATTTGTTTGGGGCTTTACTTACGTCTTGGAGCTGAACGAGCCATACACTGCACTAAAATAGAGAAAAGAAAAAACAAAGAGAGCATAGATGTTATGTTACCCTGACAAAAATTATGTAAACAGCACTCGTACCTCTACAAGCTAAAAAAGACAAGACACATATTAAGACATGTCTTTATTTAACCAAACAGACTTGTTTGCAGCAATCAAATTACTTATTTTTTTGTTTTACTTACAATCAACTTGTGGAGCTGAACTACAAAACGCCACTAACAAAAGAAAAGAGGGCAAGAAAAAAAACAAAAAACAAACAAGTACCAGAGGTTTATTAAAATAAATAATAGTTGTTTGTTACTGTTTAAAATGCTAGACTAATTCTTTATCACATTTTCATCCTTACATTTAGTTAATTATTTTGGGACCATTCCCGTCTCAAGACATGTAAATGAAATGATTTTATTCGGATAAACTGTCACTGAGCTTCTTCTCTGCATGTATCTTGTTTTGTTTTAGTGAACTAATTTACCAAAAAAAACACTTTTGTAAAAGTATTCATACCCTTTCCACTTCACAATTGTATACTACTTAGTGTTCAATTTTTATATTAATTTTTTTTGTGGTTGTAATGTGACACAATATGGACAAGTTTGTGGAGTATAAATATGTTTGCAAGCCACCATATCAAAGACATAGAGGATTTTACTGATATTTAATCAATCAGGAAATTAGAGTTGCTGAGATTTTTAGGTTAGGCCCAAATTTATCTTAAATTAAGAAGTTAAAGTGAATAAAATTAAACAAATTTCATTTCAAACAAATTGAAAATACTAGTTTGAGAAAATCTCATCATAGTTTCATCCTTAAAATATTAATCTACATTGCGGTTTAAGTCCAGAGACAATACTATTTATTTCCAACAGATAAGAGGTAACTGGAGATAGGCACCAGCAACTCCCAAACCCATTAAGGGACAAGGGTGTAAGAAAATGGATGGATGGAGATTACAAAGATACATTTACTTCATGAAAACACATCAATTTGGAGAAAATAAAACATTTTTGACAATGACTTTTTAGGTCGCATTGAAATAGATGGAAATACTTTTTTGCGTCACACCAGTCACATAATCAACAAGTGGCTGTTACTACTGGCAGAAAAGAAAAGACAACAGGAAGCAGTAGGAGAATGATAATTTGTCATTGAGGGTTTTTTGGACAATGTACTTAATTTTGTAGTTTTACTTACCATAGCCAGCTGGACATGGATAAGGCAGTCATCACAAAAACAGAAAAGGAGAAAAAAAATACAGGGTAAAACCTACATTGAATGAGCTCTTCCAAAATATCTCAAAGTAAGAATTAAACCACAATAAAACAAAACTATTCATCCTTTATAAGCTGTGTTGTATAAAGTACTGAAATCTCATAGTCAAGTAAAAGTATAGATTCCTCTCCAAAATATAACTTTGGTAAAAGTCCAAGTCACTGACTGAAATGTTAGTGGAGGTAAAGTCTTAAAGTATCTGAATTTTCATAGTCAAGTAAAAGTATAGGTTCCTCTCCAAAATATAACTTTGGTAAAACTCCAAGTCACTGACTGAAATGTTAGTGGAGGTAAAGTCTTAAAGTATCTGAATTTTCTTCTACTTAAGTATGGAAATTACTGTACTGTAAAAATGGATGTACTCAAGTAATGAAATGAAAAGTATAAGTAAAAAGTAAAACAAGGCAAATGCAGTTTGAATGACATTTTTTATATTTTGGTAAACTTGTCAA